>JAFBJS010012033.1:0-106122 GCA_016785265.1 Paraplagusia blochii
TTCAGTTCCTAAGTCAATATCTATGGCATTGCACTGCAAAAAACTGTGCTTTTGGTAATTCCATGTTTTAATGTTTATTATATTCTTCACAGATGTGGTTCTGGACATTAAAATGAACAAAAATATTGAAGAAACAATGGTGGTCAAATATTTTTCCAGACTGTATTTTCAGTTCAATTCATTCCAAAGCAGCGATAGTGTTGATTCACTAGTATCCTGTTTGCATTTACCTAATTTAAAGTAATTGAAAACGATATTGTTTCAGCCCGGAAATGTACTATTCCTACCTCTTTGTCTCCTACCTGGTAGCTCCATCTCTAGGATCATTCTTCTACCAATGTATCCACTGTCCCTCCTCTGAACATGTCCAAACCATCTTAATCTGGCTTCTCTAGCTTTTTCTCCAAACCTTCCTGTCTGTGTTGTCCCTCTAATCACCTCATTCCTGATCCTGTCCATCCTTGTCTCCTTAAGAGAACCTCAGCATCTTCAACTCTTTCACCTCCAGCTCTGCCTCCTGCCTTTTCCTAGTGTCTTCTATTAACTAATTTAAAGTTCAGATATTCCGAAAAATAGCGTTTAATAAAAATATAATTTAAAATCATAACAAGGGGTGCAGACATCAAATGTTTCATTGGATTAAAACTTCTGCTGGTTGCAACATAATGTAATATTATTGTTGGAGAGAGGAGGGAAAGAATCACTACACCATTAAAGAGGAGGGAAGTCAGATTCACAGACATCATTGTCTCTGCAGTACGGACAGATGTGAATCTAAGGTTGTAATCCCAGATTATTCTAAGTAACATGAATATTCTTCTACTGTAAACTCCAGGCAGCAGCAGCGGAGCCTGTGGTTGGTCACACTGATGCTGTGCTGGATTTGTCCTGGAACAAACTGGCCAGGTCAGTGCTGCGACTCCTGAGCTCCACCACTAGTAGCATTAAAGATTGTTTTTTGTTTCTTTTTATTAAAGATTGTTCATTTTATCCCCGTTGTCCCTGACGTAGGAACGTGTTGGCCAGTGGGTCGGCGGATGACACCGTGATCCTGTGGGATCTGTCTCAGGGCAAACCAGCCTCCACTCTGTGCAGACACACGGACAAGGTCCTCACTGAAAAGCACAACAGCTGCAGTTGACGTTTCTCTCTGTGACTGTTGGTTCTTCAGACGGAGCTGCAGATCCTGCTTCAACAAACTTTTGTCTCTTCTAGGTCCAGACGTTATCATTCCACCCGTTTGAGGCTCAGACGCTCATATCAGGATCATACGACAAGTGAGTGTTGTGTTTCTGGTTGAATCAAAGTTTGTTATTTTACTCACCATCTCTTCTTCTTACCCTATCACTTACTTTGATTTATAACCTTTAGCAATGTTTTATAATGTTTTATATTTACCATGATATCATTTACCATGATCATTTATATATATATCATTTACCAATAAAGATCTCACCGATATTGGATAATTATGGTATTATATGGGTCCAAAAATATCAACTGACCGATATTATCGGACATCAACTTATCTATTGATGTCCGATAATATCAGTCAGTTGATATTTTTGGACCTCTGCTTTCTGTTTGCTGCTTATTCCTAGTGTCTCTAAACTATCCATCACGACTGGACTCACGACTGTCCTGTAAACTTTATTATTAAGTTATTGTACAATTTTTGCAAAATCTGCTAAATGTTATTATTGAACATTGCTAGCTATCTCTGACAATTTACTTTGAGTTTTTCATTGTCAGGACGGCGGTTCTGTACGACTGCCGCAGCCCAGAGAACAGCTACAGAACCTGGAGGTTCAGTGGTCAGGTGGAACGACTGATTTGGAACCACTTCTCACCCTGTAACTTCCTGGTAGGAACTGCAACGCGGCTGCTTTAGATTCCTTTAAAATGATAATTCGTAAACAGGAATAGAATTTAGATATTTACAAAGATGTGTGACACTTTCTTTTGCACCCAGTGTGTCTTCAATGGTGGATGAGTCACTGCTGTAAAAGTCACTCAGTGTCTCTGCACATTCAAAGTCACCACTATCACATTGAGACTGTTGTTGTTGTATTTGTCCTCCAGGCCAGCACAGACGACGGCTTTGTTTACTGTTTGGACGCTCGCTCAGATAAACCTGTATTCACGCTGAGAGCTCACGATGAAGAAGTGTCCGGTGAGTTTGGACCAGGAGATGACCGTCTTTGTTCAGTCTCTGTAAAAACAAAATTAAAAACAGATTTTATTTCGTCCTTCGCGCAGGGTTGGACCTCAGCAGTCAGATTAAAGGATGTCTGGTGACGTCATCGTCCGACAAACACGTCAAAATCTGGGACATTCTGGGCAACAAACCCAGTCTGGTGCACTCCAGGGACATGAAAATGGTGAGGTCTTTGTCGTGTCTCATCTCTTGCCAAGATGAGACACCACTCCACAGCTGTCTCTGGATTGAATTAAAAAAAAGTGGAATTATGTCCAGTCTTTTAATCTAATTTAAACTCTTGTTTTTAGTTGGTGTTAAAACTGCTTTTCCTGTTAATGTTTCCATCAATATTGAATATTTTTATTTAACCTTTTCGACTCTAGGGGGTGCTGTTCTGTGCAGCTTGTTGTCCCGATCTCCCATTTGTCTACGCATTTGGTGGGCAGAAGGACGGCCTGAGGGTTTGGAACATTTCTGATGTGGCAGCAGGTAAGGTTGATATTTTGTAACAGTGTTCACTATATCTACATAATTTAGTAATAAGAGATAGGTTAGGTTTCTGAAAGGTTTTTGGAGACAAGGCTAGAGAAGCCAGATTGAGACGGTTTGGACATATTCAGAGGAGGGACAGTGGACACATTGGTGGATGAATGAGTCTAGGGAGGTTGATAAATTCTCCCATTTATAAAACATGGAAAAAATATAATAACTAAGTATCTCGCCTCTACTTCACAATTTTTTCCATCAAAGGGTGGGGTCTTTGAATCTATCTACTATGATAGGATGACATTAATTGAAATTGTTGTATGTTTTTATTATTATTTCCTAAAATGATCCCCTGTCCGTGTCTGTGTTTCCCTACAGTGTCCGAGGTGTTTGGTAATCGTGAGCGGCTGGTCGTAAACACAGGGTCTCAGGCCAACAGCAGCACAACCACAGAGATGGACGTCTCGTCATGACAACTGCATTGCATCTACAACAATCCGAGAAATGAAAAAAGAATTTTTCCAGAAAATCCAACAGACTCATTCGTGTCTTCTGGCCGTTGACACTCTCATCACCAATGAATCACTCAGTTTGTCAAAATAGGTTAAAGCAAAAGTTTTGCACGCCATGTATTAGTACATGGCAAAATCAAGAAAACATTGACTTTTGCAATATTTGCATTACAGGATTTTTTATGTTTTGAGTGGAAACATACAATGTTGACTGATGCCTTTCTTTGTAACACTGTGCAAAGCGAATATTCTAGGAATATCTTCATATGTAATGGAGAAATTATTTATCTTATAAAAAGAAAACCATAACATTAGATATTATTGTAATAAACCCAATGAAAACAATTGCAATAAAAACCATCATCAAATCCTCAATAAACACATTTTGTTTTTATACTTGTGGTTTTTTTTGTAAATATTCTACTTTATCATATATCACATATACGATAAATAGAATATTTTACTTTAGCCAATAATTATTATTAATTCTTGTTTTAAAATAAAATTTTAGTTGTGATACATGAACATAAGCAGCAAAAAGAAGAAAAACTTACTTAATAAGAAGTGCTTTATTGTTGCCTATTTCTTTCATAAACGTTGTAACTTGTGTTTTATCCAGGCAGAGGAAAACAGCGACTGGTAAAATTATTCACTTTAGAAAAATGCTAACTTCAACCAGCAGCTTAGAGCCAAAAAAACAATACTTTTTGTTAATAACTTCAAGGAATTAAATCGTCATTTTCAATTGATTGATTGTTTCCTTGCAAAAATAATTAGTACATTTGACCTTAATTAAAAGTTAATTCAGAAGTGTGTTTTTTGTATACGTGTCAAAATAATCCGCTCCCTTCCCGTGTAGGAACTTATGTTGTTGTCTGTCAATGTGAGCGCGGACTGAATTCTGTGACGGACACCGGAAGATAACATGAGCATGGCGTCTGGCAATTTGTGCAAACTCCACAGTCTATTAGTGCGGGTTTCCAACTGTACAACTCTGCGACAGACACAAAGTAAGACTTTTTACTGTTTTGAAATTTGTCTGAAAACATTTTCGTTTAACCTTTGGTATAAATACGGTTATAAGCTGTAGCTGTAAATGTTAACAGTGCTAACCTTGAGAACATATCCAGTAGGTTAACGCATCAAACTGCTTCATATCTTCATACTACAGTGTAAATAAGGACCAAACCAGAGTTCGTCTTCGTATCATTCTTTTTTTACCTGTTTGTTGAGTCATATTGGTCCCTGTTACGTTGACGTTGTGTGTTACTTCACCTTTTTTATTTTTTTTATTTAATTTTATGTGTGTGTTTTGCAGCATGTTTCTTGCCAGTTCGACAAAAATCCTCTGATCGCGGCCCAAACAGGTATTTACATTCTATTAAACTTAAACAGTGAATGCGTAGCTTTATATGTTATAATAAGTTATAACGTAAATGAAGTAACCTATCAGAGAATAGAACGAAATTGTTTTACTACAGGTCAGCAGTGTCCACAGATCATTTGTCATAGCGGGATCCCGTTATTGAACTAGAAATGTCAGAGAAGCTTTGTAATGTCAGAAAACTAAATTAAAAAAAAAAAAAGAATAGTGAAACACCATACAATAAAATAGGTTTTAATTTTAATTGTACTGTGTACTGTTATGTGCTCTGTTGTGATTTTAACCCTGTCATCTTTTGGTTTAGTAATGTGGAGATAGGTGTGACGTCAGATGGGAAAACTATAGTTTGCTACCATCCTGCTACTGACATTCCCTATGAATTCACCCAGGTGAGAGATTAAGTTTTTATTATTTTACATGTATTCATGTTTTGTGAACACCTTACACGGAAAAGATGACATTATCTGTACTATTTTATATAATTGACTGATAAATACATGTCAATGAACATTTAATAACAATTTAACAAGAAATCGTTGTTATTAACCTAACTCGTAACTAAACACTTTACCTTTATAACACAAGCAAGTATAGATATTTATATCATATATATATGTATATATGTATATATACATATACACACATATTCATGTATATGTAAATATCTATACACTTTATGTGACTGTATATGTGTTTATATGTGTATTTGTATATATAATGCATACTATATATTTATAATACATATGGGTATGTAGTTCTAAAACTATATATGCACATATATAGAGAGCTCCCCCTCACCTAGTGAAGTGCAAATTTTTTTATTTCAATCTTGCCCTATTTTTTGCTTTAAGGTTTTGGTTTGAAAAATATGGATAATATTTTGCTTTGAAATGGAGATGTGGACAATTGTGGCAACCGTGATTGCCTAGTGGTTGAGAAAGTAAACTTGGGTCCTTAGCATAGCAGTGGGCTCACCACTCTTAGCAAGGCTCACAGTGTGTGCAGTGTGATTTGTGTGGTCATTGTGGAGACTGCGGCCCCTGTGAGCCAGTAACAAATAAGCAGATAAAGATGACTATATGCATAAATCTTTGTTTTCCAATTTTTGTTTTTCATTACACAAGATCCACCCTGGGACTGAGATAGTAGTAACAATAAAAATAATTACCTATTGAATAATGCAGTATCCTAGTTACTAGTTATTCCATTCAAAAAGTCAGAGTTAAACATTATTTTAGCTATTTTATCATAATTACTTATTTCAGCTACATGAGAGATGGTGGTTAATTAACTCTAATCTCTTCAGCCCATAGAACGTCCAGACCCTGTGACCAACGCGGTCGAGACCCATGACCAGGTATTAAAAGCCCACCTCAGCAAGGAGAGGGTCCAGGACCAAAAGGGTCCCAGCATAGAAGAGCTGAGCAAGATGTTCTACACCACCAAGCATCGCTGGTATCCAGTCGGACAGTGAGTACACAGGGTTTTATACAAATACAGACAACAATAAAAACACAGAATCATCATTATTATCATGTCATAATTAAAATCATCAATTTGATTGATGTTCTAAATCATGTTTTATTAGATTATAAAGAAGCTGATGTTAAAGAAATGGAAAAGAGAGCATTGTTTTTACGCTGCACAAAAGTTATCAGTTATGTTATGTACACTATGGAACATAGTTTAGTGGTTTGCACTCCTGCCTCCAACACAGAGAGAGCAGATAGTCGTGGGTTTGATTCCTAGAGAAACCACAAGCTTTGTACTTGTCAGGAACAGATTGTTAAAACAACTGCTGCTGTTGACACAATCATTTCCCAAATTCCTTTGAGTATAACTTTCTTTCATTTCTTTGTTCTCTGTTCACAGGTACCACACCAGGCGCATGAATAAGAACACACCAAAGAATTGACGCCTGAATATTGAAACTACTAATGTTTGTGTTAGTGTTGTGATAATTTAAATAAAACTGTTAAATAAAGAGTTGCCATGAGTGAGTGTGCTATTGCTGCTGTAATGAAACTATTCAATTCCAGTTAGGTTTAATAACATACTTAAAGCCAATAGTTTTTTCAGAGTGTGAGTTTGGTTAAGCGTGCCTTTATTTTTTGTCATAAATTTATATACTATAGTTACTTGGCTTTGTGCTTCTGCAGGAACAAAAGCAACATTTTGTTGTACAAACTCAAACTTGTGCAAACAGGAGAATAGGTACAAATGGTAGAAACATTAAACTTGATGCTACCTTCTCGGCACAAAATATTAAACCAGATAAACAATTGAAATTGCAAATAATGGGTAAATGTAATGTATATCAATAATATTTTTATTAAAAAAAAAAGATGTCTTTTGAGGTATGAGGAAGGAGTCATGTGAAACAAAAAAGGCAAAATATCACTTTATACCGAATACCAAATGCCAAATAATTGGATAGTTGGGACAAATCAACTTATTTTTTCCAATATTTATGATGGTTTAAAAAAAATAGCGGCAGCCCAAAACACACACACACATATATATATACATACAGTATATATATATTTATGTATAATCCTCTTCCTTTCGGGTTGTCCCTTTTTTCAGGGGTTGCCACAACAATGTCCACCCCTGTCCTCTGTATCCTCAACTCAACTACCTACATGTCCTCCCTCACCGCATCCATCCATCTCCTCTTTGTCTCCTACCAGGTAGCTCCATCTCTAGGATCATTCTTTTACCAATGTAGCCATTGTCCCTCCTCTGGACATGTCCAAACCATCTCAAACTGGCTTCTTCAGCTTTTTCTCCAAACCTTCCTGTCTGTGTTGTCCCTCTAATCACTCTCATTCCCTATCCTGTCCATCCTAGTCAGCCCTGAGGAGAATCTCAGCATTTTTAACTTTGCCACCTATATGTATATATATATTCCACTGAAGGGAACTTATTTCAGAAAGAAATCCATACATGATAAATACATATAAATGTAAAGCTCCTCCACACTGAGGTAATGGAGAAGGTGTCAATATATACAATGAAGTATTTACATTGCAGCAGTGCATTCACTGTCGGCCACTGTGTTGTGTTCATATTTTGACACGACCATCATCATCAGTGCTGCGTTATGAGCAGCCACCGTTAGAGTGAGTGGAGTCTCCGCCCCGGCAGCTTCACTCGGTCCAGCCTGAAGAGAAGGAGAGTCCACGGCTAAAAATATCAGCGCTAACACAAGATGGCCGGTTTGCCTCGTAGGATTATAAAGGTACAGTACATTAACCGGCGACTGCAGTGATATTTCTGCCTGTTACTGTGTTGCATTTGACTCCTGTGGGAAAATGGAGGAGAAATGGAGTTAATGCTGTGTTAGCGTTAGCTCCGATGCACCTATCGAGCTAGTGTTGCGTTTGCCACTCCTGAACACGGTGTTCTGTTGAGTCTGCGGGTGACATTCAACACAAACTCACTTCCTTTAACGTTTTATTTTCGCCCCAAACTTGCAATTTGCGGCTCGGGTTAAGTTACGGTATTTAATAATCCGAATCGTCATATGAATGGATTGGCTAACTGAGGCTATGCTAGCAGTATTAGCTTTACTGACACATGTCCAGGGGTTGATGGGAAACGTTGTCCTTTCGCTTCCAGATGCTTTTATTAGTGATAACAGGGACACGACATTGTGTTTTATAAAGCAGCCGCATGTGTGACGTAGTTTTAAAACCATCTCGTTCGGCCTGCGGTGCTGCGATTCCTCCCTGCACCTCGCGGCGGCTTCCCCTCCGTCAATGCTCCAGGCCCCGCAGTGGGCGCGATCATCCTGTCTCCTGTCTCTGCCACATCGAGCAGCGATTTCTTTATGCTTTCCTTGGGTTTTTTTTACTGCCAGGAATTAAACGCTGACACGTTAAAAGCCCGACCCGGCGTCTTTTATTAAAGCAAGGCGTAATTTGTCGAATCACCACAAAGGAGTCATTGTTTTTACAGTTTGCTTCCTGTTGACTGCAGATGTTTCTGTGCACCTGCTTTATGAAACATTCATAAAATCATGTTTCACTTCCTCGATCTCATTCAGTGTCACGCTGCCAAGATTAGTCGATTTTTCGTATTTTGATCAAATTTGGTCGCAGAGTTCAATTCCATAGAAATATGTCCCTACAGGCCTGAAAGGGACTTTTTTTAAATTCACATGAGAATATAGTTTAATTCTATACATTTCTGACGTCTGGATGACAGACAAGCCTTGATGGTTGATTTTATTTTTTTTTTTAAATACTGTATTTGCCTTTTAAATGAAAGTGAATGCATGATTTCCGTACATGAGAGAGAAATGGAAATCACAAGACTGTGACATATGGTTCATACACTGATGAGGTCCCTGGTACTTTGTCCCAAGGCAGGGCTCCCCAACCCATGGTCCCAGGACTGTACTGGTCCGCAGGTCATTAGACACCGGCTAGTGAAACTAAAATGACGAAAGATAAACTGATAATTCCAGAATAATGTGTAAATTATGTTTTATTCTGAAAATGTTATGATCTCTCAAAAGTGGTCATTATAACTGGTCTGCAGCAGCGGCCAATATCTACCGACAAATCCTTGGTCCAAGAAATGTTTGGGACCGCAGCTGTCCAAGGGGCAGTGGCCATTACAGAGGCCCAGTGGTTAAGGAACCGGTCCGGAGGGTTCTAAGTTCGAATCCACCAACTCCCAGGTTACGACTGAGGTCCACTGAGCATGGCACCGTCCCCACTCACTGCTCCCCGGGCGCTCAAAGCTGCCCACTGTTCACTTTGGTGATGGGTTAAATACAGAGGTGACATTTTGTTGTGTGCAGTCACAATGACAAGGAGTTTGTTTTCCTTTCCATGTTACTTCCCAGGCAACATTTGTGATATCTAAAAATAAATTAAATCTATAAAAAGTAATAAAAATCTATAAATTACCCCTGACTCTGAACATCTGGAAACCTTCAGAGAGGCAGTTTTGTTCCCTTAAGATATAAACTGCAGTGTAGACCAGGGGCCAAGGTGGCAGAAAATGTAATTTCGGTGGAGCCTTGCAGTTAATTGTTGTTGTTGTTGTGGGACTGGACCAAAATGATGTAAATGTTATTGTACTGTTCTGCAGAACACAGAATTCCTCCTTGAGACCGGCCTTGTCTCGACACCCTATTGAGCAGAGCTGCAGCAATCAGTTAATCAATTGTTGATTATGCAACAACAGAAGTCATGTGACACAGCAGGCTCTGCTGTGCAGTTTTTAGAAAAATACTAGGTTTAATGAGATTCGTTGACGGGAACCTTATCTGTTATCATTATAGAGCCATAAAAAGATTAAGTTTATGGGATTTTTTTCCTCTTCTTCACTCTGTCCAGACCATGTCCACCTAACCTGCTTCACATTGATTGATTAATTGATTGATTGTCCAAACTGCTTGACCTGAACTACCCATATGACCAGGTCATTTCTAACCCTGTCCATCCTGGTCACTTCCACTGACGACCTCAGCATCTTCATTCCCCCTGCCCCTGATCAGCTTTTCTCTGTTAGACAGAGAACTGATTTGCCCAGCAGTTCTTGGTAATAACCATATAATGATAATCACAGTGGTTACCAATCCTTACATGACTAATTTCTCTTGGCACCAGAGACGTTTTAATCACTGTCACTTGTGCAGCCACGTGTTCAGTCGTCAATCAAGATGTGCCAGCTCAGATTTTTTTTTAGTTTAGTCGCTAAGCTTTTTTTTATAGCATAATTTTAATTATAAGAACAAAGAATAATTTTATTTTTTTATAAATCAATTTTGCATTATTTACTAAATATTTCAGGCTAAACTTTTTGAAGTTAAAGTGACCTCAGATGGGATAAATAAACACATTAGGGGCTTTAAAATAACAATAACGTTAAATTTTATGTTTTGTAAAAGTCAACTTCAACATTTTTGTAGTTATTCTATCCTATGTTTTCTGTTAGAACCCAGATATGTGAGTAGAAAGGGAGTAAAGGAAAGTTATACTTTATTAATCCCAATTTGGGAAATTATTGTGTTAACAGCAGTTGTTGTTTTAACTGTTGTTAACAGGCTGCTCCTGACATTCACCAACTTTGTGGTTCCTCTGGGAAAACAGGCAGACCAGCACATAGATGGAGAAACAAGTTTAATAGCTACTTTTGAGTTCCCTTTGGGAAATAAAAGGTCTGTCTGCAGAACAAGGTTTGCAAAGATATTCTTTCTAATGTCCTTTTTCTTTGTTTTGTTTCCCTTTCCGACCTCGTTCAGGAGACGCAGCGGTTGATGGCGGAGCCCGTCCCGGGCATCACTGCTACGCCCGACGATGGGAACGCACGCTACTTCCACGTGGTCATCGCGGGGCCTCAAGACTCTCCATTTGAGGGAGGAATATTTAAACTTGAACTATTTCTGCCAGAAGAGTATCCCATGGCAGCTCCCAAAGTGCGATTCATGACCAAAATCTACCACCCCAACGTTGACAAACTGGGAAGAATATGTTTAGACATTTTGAAAGGTAAGAAAAAAAAACATGTTGCCCCTGAAGTTGCAAACATTACTCCCAATGGTTTCCTCTGACCTGTCAACCCTTCCAGATTAGGAATCATTAGCAAGTCTTGATGTTCTTTTTCCTGTCTCTTGTTTTTTATTTATCTGGATCATAGGAGGATGATGATGATGATGTAATGTAATTTTCAGCTCAAATCCACCGATTTATTACCAGTGTAGTGTCTAAGCAGCAATTATGTTGTCACCATATGGGATGGATGAAGAGCAGGCAGTTGCAGAGACACCGTTTTGAGAGCGAGCGGCCGACGAGAGTCACAGAGCGTAAATCACCTTTGAGCTTAATAATCCTTAATGTTGGTTTGGAAAGGAGCGGCGCTGACTAAAACTACTGCAGCAAGCTGTAATTTTATGAGTAAGCTGTTTCAGTTTTTATAGTGTTGGGAACCAGTATTTCTTTTTTCCAGGATCATGTTAGAATGACCTCTTCACACACTTAAAGTCACACTACAGGTTTCCAACTCCCTTCACTGGGACCATGTCTCGTGAACTTGATCATGGCCGTGGACCAGAGATTTGACCTCCTTTTCTACTAACTCTTTTTTTTTTTTTTTGCATTTCTGCCTCTCCCTAGACAAGTGGTCTCCAGCCCTGCAGATCCGTACAGTGTTGCTATCCATCCAGGCGTTATTAAGTGCTCCCAATCCTGATGACCCTCTGGCAAATGATGTCGCAGAGCAGTGGAAGAAAAACGAAAGCCATGCCATTGAGACAGGTAATGACCCGGCCCCTCGGCTGGGGACACACTGTGACAGATGGTGGCAGTCATTAGCTCAGTCTCCTCTGTTTGATGTGGGTTTTTTGTTATTGTGGATCAACTGTATGTTGTAAAGAGAGAGGGAAGGAAAAACAAGCTCAGCCTCAGTATTCGTCGCCGGACTGAGTTGGTTGAGAAATCCTACTGCAAATACGGACAGATGGGTCTGTTGGAAATAAGAGTTGGGCATGGCCAAATTTTCTTCTTAATCTCTACACTATTATTCATTGCATTCTCTGCATTCCATAAAAGCCGGTCTTTCTGCCACTCAGTACAGAAAAGTAGTTTGGCTGGTCGTTCAACTTGTATTCAGAAGAGATTTTACAGATCAAAAATATATTGCATATCCCCCAAGGCCACAAGAGGGCGCTAGTTTTTTGCGCCCTTTAGAACTCAATGTTGTTGCAAAACAGCTGAAGAATTAAAGACTTATTTAGAAACCAAAACAGATAACCTAAACTTCCTTAAGCATGGATACAATGCAAGCAAACATTCTATTTTGTAATGTATTTAGTCGCATAAAAAAGATCTGAATCGATCCAGGGAGTCAGGACGTGTTGTTGGCCTCTTTCTACTGTATAGTGAACTACAAACTTAAGCCTGGGGCCAGATACAGCAAATTGTGAATATACTGCTGCCTTTCCTGCAAAGCCCATGTTTTCCCTATAGTTGGCATCGAGACAGATTAAAAAAACAGTAACCAGCTTTTCAGCATAATTTTGCACACTATTTATTTTAGTTTACACAAAGTCTTTCTTTTTCTGACATTGCCCCATGTCCAGTTTTAGTACTGTTGCCCATGGCTGTGGCTCTAATGAATTGTATATCCATTTTACCTGTGGTTATTGAATTACAAAAAATAAATGTGACCTTATATACCAGTGAGCCGAATCAACTTATATATTTGCATGTTCTAGTGCCATATTAAAGTTCACAATAATAGAGTCACCTTAGGGTCACAAGAAGTTTGACAAATGGACAAAGAGAGAAGGGAAGTAAATTTCTAGTAAAAACTGCAACTCCCATAATCCTCCTCCTTCATCATTTTGTGTTTCTCCAGCCCGAACATGGACCAGGCTCTACGCCAGCAACACTGAAGTATAGAAGAAAAGAGACGAGGCGTCTGAATGTGATCAACAAAATGTACTTTTATTCGGTTTCAATTTAAACACACACACACACACACATTCAAAAACAAAAGATAAAAAGATGAAAAAAAATGCTAGGATTATAGTCCAAATATATTTGACAGAAAGATTCACTGCTGCAGACCTCTGGGTGATTTATCACTTTCCTCTCCTTAAATGTGTGTCAGTCTTTTTTTGTTGTCTTTTTTCTTGTTGCTATATTTAAATGCATGGACAGAGGATGGCGCTCTCTCCCTCAATCTCAGTCTTAACACACACCGAAACACACTATGGACACCAACTGGTACGTTTAATAACAGATGCGTTAAAAGCCCATTTTTAACTTCAATGTGATGTCATTTCCACACACACACACACACACATCCAGCTGCCGACCACAATCACCCACAGTTCCAATTAGCAGATAAAAATTATGTGAGCAACATTTTTTTTGTCCTCCTCTTGGGGAACTTTTAAAATAACTTGAACTGTACTTAATTTGTGGAACAAAAACCCAACTTTAACCTGGCTGTTAATAAAACAATTACTAAGCCATAATCATCTTTTCGAAAATTAGATTCAGTTTAATCTGCTGCAGGATTTAAAATAACACATTTAACAGCATGAAGTCTGACATTAGGGTCCACCTTCCACCCCGAATACAAGGAATTAAATGGGAATTCTATGTCATTGCTGATTTAGTGTCATTGCAGTGAAACCCAGGAGCTCTCTATGAAACGATTACTTCACGCCATGTTTTTTTCCCCTTATCCTCATTGCTCTGATTTACAGTCTGAGAGCTCAGCTGAGGTCGAGAGATTTGCTTCTGCTTTCTGTGTAAAAAAAAAAAAGACAGTTTCCAACACATTGAGAAAAGTAGCAGATCTTTAACATGTGCTGGAAATGTCCAATTTCCCCCTCTTTTTAAATGTCATGTCCTCGTTTTGGTTGCATGTTCCTTCTTTCATTTAAGAAAAGAAAAACCTCAGCATGTTCCGTAACTGAACACATGCCAGGATTGAGTTTTATATTTAGTTTTTTTTGTTCGTAATACTGTTTTGTGAGGAGATGATTTGAACCCAGCAGGCAGACAACATGACAAACAACGAGAACTCCAGACTTTGTGCGGCTGCAGGTTGTCTTCTGGCAAAAAAAAAAAAAAAATCAGCTACGTCTGGTTCTGGGCTGAAGATTTTCATTTAAAGAGTTTTCTTAAAAACAAAACATAAAAAATCCCTCAAAGTTTCCACTTTACAACATGCTGTACTGATGGGTGTACTGGGGATCAGTAATGTAGATTCTTCACATGTTGCTTTTGGGGAGTGATAACAGTAAGCTGTAGTTGAACTATTCCTGTTTTTGTTTAGCTTTTCTCTTCCCTCTGCTTCTTATTGAAAGTACTGCAGGCTTGGTGTTGCCTAGATTTAACCCCCTGATCCTAGAATTCCCCATTTGTGTCCCATCCTCGAACATGAAGTATTAACTGTTAGCTCTAACCACCGCCACCACCGCATTCACTCGAGTCCGTGTAAAGACGTTGGCGTTAATTTATTGTTTCACTAAAGGAACTGGTGATGGAGAAAAAAAAAAACAAGAAGCAGTCACTCACTGGATTTTTGAAGCATCTAGATCAAAAGCGGAAAAAGATGAATGAAGAGATCAAACTCTTTATTGTTATTATTATTATTATTATTAATGAATCATCTCCCCATGTGTAAAGGAAGAGTTCTGTCCGTAACTTCAGTACATTTGCATACATGGCTCTTCAAGATTACTCTGTAAATAAACTGAGTTGAGTAAGTACGCACGGGCTGGGCTGCTTTCTGTTGTGTGCGCTTTCTTACATCATTGTTTCACTATTTCAATTTGGTAGTAACTAGAATGTCAGTTTAAATGTCACAATACTAACTAAATGAGCAAGTTTAGCTGTAACAAACAGTAGCTTAATAACGGAATAAGCTCAAGAATTCAGTTTAAACCTTTTTTATACGTTTAAATAAGGTTAAATGTAATCGAACGTTTACCAGTTAAAAAAAACGATAAACTTGATAACATCTTGTACTGTATGTTAAATAGAATCAAATTACCCTACGTACCACGAGAGGGAGCCCACATACCACAAGTGGTTGGTATATATAATATAATAAAACCACCTTCAACCTTTTTTATGTAATCTAGTGATTAAAAGCCCCAAATTGTTTTTTATATTACAACTACTACATTACCATTCATATTCCCACGCGATGACCGAGCTTCATTGAACGTCTCAAACTCACCTCGTTTTAAATGTTTGAATCACGTGATCACAAGGCGCAATTGATGCAGTTTGGACAAAAACGTATAATTATTCATACTAGGATTTACTATGGTGTAAAACTCCATATTAAAACAAAGTCCTGTCAACATTGATGGCTCCGTAGCTGGTGACAATGAATTAAAAGAACAGGCACAACAAACAAATATTTACATTTCTAAGGTAAATGTCCTATTACAGCGAATGCAGCATTGAATAACGCCAGAGCTGCAGCCGCGGGAAAATAGTTTGGAATAGGTGGACGAACCAGGAATGAGGAGAGGGAAGAAGATGGAAAACAAAGACGAAGTCATGGTGTCATGAGCAGCATTTTAAAAGAAGAAACTTTATTACAAAACACTCGTTCGTACCCAATACCCCTTAAGACCTATCGACTGGACTGAGCTAAGGTGAGCATCAATACGCGGTGGATATAAACAGGTGACCGGGCGTCGCTTTTGTGGTTGACTTTTAACCTTACTGAGCAAAAAATAACAAAACTGATCCATCTACATTTGTCAAAGTTGGTGTTTCACTGGTTCGTTCGACACAAAAGTTTGTTTCACCGAACACGACACTTCCGAAAGTGCAATTCGAGTTACGTACCTATCTCTTAAGATTACCGTTACTTTTTCTGTAGTTTTAAAATAGCTCCACTAGATGGCAGTGTATCTAAATTAAACCAAAGCATAATACTAATTCTAGTGTAAATTCCCCATGAAACGGTTTGATGTTCTGTTTTAATACATCATAAATACTATTACTATTACTTATTTTTTCTTTGTGATTTTCCTGTGATTTTCCTTCCTTTAGTTCTGACTTCTGCTCAACACAGGCAGAAGTTTCACAAGATTTTATGATGATGATGATGACCGGGGTTTTATGGCAGTGGTGAGTCACCCAGACTGGTATGCATCTGTTTGAGCAGAATTGCAGGAAACGATTCCCTCTCTGGCTATCTGAAATATCTGACCAAACATTAACCAGCGCAGGAGCAGAGAAGCGGTTATCCCCAGAAAGATTAAATATACAACTGGAATTTACGGCCTCCAGCCAGTGGGAAGAAATGCAGGCAGAACAAAGAATAGGATCATGAGACTTCAGGTTTGACTCCATATTTATCACAACTTTTTTTCATATGATAGTCTGTGTTGTTTTTCCTTGCAACAGACCATATTATCACAGTCACAATAGATGCTGTTGTCATTTAAACCGGGAGGACAGGGTGATCACATGACCTCACGCAATGAGGAAGTAGAATTTAAATATGGGACGGATGTAATTTCAACTGCGTTCTATGGAACTCTGAACAGAGGAGCTCTGCAAAAAAAAGCTTTAGACCAGGCCTGGGCAATTAGTTTGACTCACAGGCCACAGGTGGCACTAAAACTTGAGTAATGGATCAGAAAGATTCAGTATTGCCGTGAACTAATATAAATGATGTGTAAAACCAATGTATTATTATTATTTTTATTATTAAAGTATTGAATAAAGGCTAAATGCTCAGCCTTTGAGCCTCTTTAGACTTTCTATTGGGGAAAGGCTGGCTTTGCAGGTAAAAGGAGAAGGACAATGATAGTATAAATTATAAGTATAATTTGAGCAAATTTGGCGGGCAGGTTTAAAGCGCGCATCCGGCCCCTGGGCCTTAGTTTGCCCAGGTCTTTGCCTTCTGCCTTTAGAAGATACTGAGGCAACATGATGCAGAACTTATTCTGCAGATAATATAAAATTGCCAGAAAATTATCAGAAAATATCCCAAATCAAATTTTCTCAGAGCTAAATTTCTACCAGTCTTTGGCTTTTTGTATTATATTCAGCTCACAGTGGCTTTAAATTGTCTGGTTTGACCCATGGCTTTGCCAAAGTTTCTTTATGGCTTAAAACACTCCATGCACTTACTTTTCGTTCCCAAAGTCTCACATTTTTCACCACAGACAGGCCTTCAGTGAAATGTAGGACGAGCATAAAACTGGTATTTTAGAAGTCACTGTGTATCATCTTAATGTTAGCATCCAGTTGAACACTTGTAGACCCCAAATAATGAAGCCATTTTAATGCCATTGCCACTTGATGTGTATTATGCAGTGCAGGCTCAGTGCATGGGAACAACCTGTTCCTGCTATAAATCCATATTTCAAGTTCATCTCCTAGAATCGTCGGGCAGTTGCATCTTACTTCATTGTAGACGTAGGTATAAGAGGAAGAAACTTTGAAAGATGTTTGGTTTTTATGACCATGGCAAAGATCACTGACATGTCAAGTGTGAGTTACAGACAGATCTTACAGAGAGAATCTGACATTTTTTCAAAATAAAACACTGTTCAGGTTCCGATAGTAAATAAAACAGAAAAAAACCTTAGTTGTGCTCTCTTCCTGTGCAGCCCAGTGCTGCCTAGAGGTTTGGCACCACTTTTATAAGCTATGACACTAACCTTTGATTGACATTTATTTAATTAACAAACAAGAACCTATGAAAAAAATCTGATGTTGTAAATACTGAAGTCTAGAGCCAGATATACATCGTTTTAAAAGTTAACAGTTTATGTCTATGGGCCATAAATCTGGGTTTATTATTAGTACCGGGTTCTTATGGTAATCAAAAACCTGAAATGCTATGGAAATTAAAATTCCAATTTCCAAGCCCTACAATAATTATGGAAATATTTTTTTTTTCAGAAGTTTTGGAAAAAAATGTATCTAACCTTTGTTCAATTACCTATATAAAAATTGATGTGCTAAAGTGTACAGTAAATTGCCATGGGCTGTCTAGACTTTGGTGGCAGGTACAGTCTGTACTGGTCATATGCCTTCAGACTACAACTAGTAGAGACACTGATAGTAGGACGTCTTCAGAAAACAGATAACACAGAATGCGCGGGTATTGTAGGTGCAAAGCTACGGACAATAACTGAGAACGGACACTGACAAAGGTCGAAAAGAGTGCCTCAAGCAAAGATACCTTAAAAAATAATGAATTTACACTATTCATTCAAGTCATCAATTTACAATGCATTTCAGACATAAGCCTAACTTTACTTTGTGTTATAATAATCATTTTTCATTAGTCACATTGCCATAAAGTCATATTTCTTGGTCATGGCAATTTATGGCAACAACCAAAGCATGCTTTACAGGTGTGCAAAATTCCGTTGTTATTCACAAGCTCAGCAGGAAATGTTCAGGATCTTTTCACTGCAACAACATCTGGTTTCTGTGCTGAGGAGCTTCCAGAGACCTGCTGTGGTCAGAACGGGAGGATTTCCCTACGGCCGGTTGACTTTTGTTCCTGCGCCTGGCGGATTACTGCGGATGGTTTCATAACATCAGGCGGGCACAGAGCACAGGCTTTGACTGCAGTGGCCTCTTTTAACTCACCTCTGCAGCAAGACAGAGTGGAGGAGGAGCAGAAGTAGACGAGGAGGAAGGGATGGATAAACATATCAACTCGCAAAAGCATCAACTCTCTCTCTTAGGTAACCAACAATTTCAACACACCGTCCGTCCAGGAAAAAGAAAACCCAGCTCCCTCTTAAAAAAAACCTCTGGCCAACACTGGTCTCAGGTTCTAAACAAGTGCTGATGCTGACGAGACGCCACGGCCAAAAAGAGGACGTTTGTCATCACCTGTCAGCTCAACATCAGCAACATGTGACAGGAGTGTTTTCACCTGCGAGTCAGCAACCAGAGGGAGAGATGATCTGCCCCGTCACAGGAGCAGGGCTATGTTTAGGAGGTTAGATCTGCTCCTCACCGAGCCTGTGCTGTTCTCCTCCCTGGTGGTGGCTCTTTATTGTCGGCTGCGTCTGTGTCATAGTGTAAATTACACATTGGTAAAGACTAAGAGAGGCCGTCATCATTAGGACAGATGGGTATTTTTAAACATAGCGTGGTACTGCTAGAGTGACAACGATGACAACCTCCTCAGTTAAACTGGGAGGAACAAGAACCTCAATGGAACAGTGCCTGAACAGATGGTGGTTGAGACCAATCCCATACCCATACCTACAATATATCACAATACAGTATATTACATAACACACTAATATATATTAGTGGCGGGCCGTTGATTCCAACCGTAGCCCTTCAGCGACGTTGTAGTTTTGTTATGTCAAATTGATACACCTCATATTAACATCAGTATGACACCAGAAGAATTTATCAGCCTTAATATAGGCTCATCAAGCAACTCTTAATTTCCAGAGCATTTCAAATAAATTATTCTCAGTATTTTTTGCCAAGTTGTTGACATTACAGTCAGTTCTCTTTTAAGTTGGGGAAAATCAAACGAGATGACGTCAGAATCCTGGGGAGAGCTTATCCATGGGACACATATGTTGCCTTCTACCTAGGGCCAGCTAGCAGGCCCTGAGGTCACAATCTGGCAAGTTCATTGGTCTGAGCACTGTAAACTGAACAGGCTGTGTCCATTCTCTGGCATTGGACTAAGCTTCACTTTTAAATCTGAAGGCTCTGGCAGATTTCATAGAACCTGACAACAGTAGCCAGCTGAAATATGATTGGATAAAAAGATTTTATCCAACTTTTTAAATGTAAAAACTCTTTAAAAAAATAAATAATATGATTTGATTTATACATGTAAATATATGTATACCTATGTAGTTATCCCTCTCCTATCGTTGAGTTTTAAAGTAAAAAAATGTGTATAAAGGCAAAATGTATTATTATATGTATATTTCCCCTTTATAAACCTCCCCCACAGTACTACCAACCCTACCTAGACTGTATTACTCTTTCTCACTTTCCCATACAGTTATATGACAGTAGACCTGGACAATGGTGAATAAGAGAGACAGATTACAGAAATATCACGCGACACTGAGCGATTAGAAAGAAAGAGTGGCCGACAGGCAAGTGGAGATGAGAGAGGAACAGAAAGGGGAGGATCAACGAGCTAAGAGTACGCATTGTACGAGCCAATATTATGTTGTGTACAATCTCTTCTAGGCAATTGTGCTTAGTCTACCTTAGTATACTGTACATAGCTTCTACTAAACTGAATAGTTTTGGGGACACTGTCCTTGTGGGGACATTTTACAGCTGCTTGTTAAACGAGAGGTTGCTTAAGGTTATGGGTTTAGTTTTGTGCTAAGTTAAGGACAAAGATTAGTCATTTATCTCTTTATCAGTAATTTATTTTAAATAGTACTGATCAGGGAACTCTCCATGTCTCTGTGATGTGTTCACAAAGCATAATCCTCTGTGTGTGTGTGTGAATGTGTTCTGGATTCCTCTTCATGGTCCTGTGAGTTCCATCCATGGTGAGAACAGACTGTCCCAGACTGTCTATCTTGCCATATTCTGCATGTGTATACATCGCAGATGCAGGAACAGGGACTTGTGCGTGTGATATTTGCAAAGTTCTCCGTGCACACCTTCATGTTTGCGGAGGCCCCTGTGCCCTACATGTGAGAGATCAATGCATTCCCAGTCACGTAAAACATCCCAGAGATCTGAGGGCAGTGTTATCACCTTGTTTTTTTACTCTTTATTTTTAGACCCATATTACTTTACAGCCTGAATTGTAAAAAAGATGTTGCACTTTAACAGAGAGTAAACCTCACTCCTCCCTCATTCCTCACCCCTTTTTATTCCCCTGTGCCAACACAAACAGTCAGAAATCAGCCTGGACTTGTTCACGGTCCCGTCTCTACGCCTCATTCTCCCACTGATTGTCAGGATGGCACACGCCTGCCTGATGGGCACACAAACACATAAAATGTGAACGTGGGCGTGGAGTGGGTTTAATCACCGCACAAGTATCTGTTTTGATCGTCCATCTCCTCTGTCACCTCAGGAAAACCTCAACCTTCGTTAGAGGTTTAATAAATAACCCGAGCAAACAGTTCCTTGTGGTTTGGTGCCACAGTTAATGAGGCAGTCAAATCAAGCCTGAAATCCATTGACAGTCTTTTGTTTGGATCTGTGTTTACTGGCCGGAAATAAGTGCAAGGATCCGTCTCCACACACAGAGCTTGAAGTATATTTATATATAAATTTGTAAGAAATGAGCAAACATACATTAATGCAAGATTGTGAAAAATAAAACCTTGAGATATAATCAGTTCTAGAATTGAGCTCGCAACTCAAGCTGCTTGTATCTCAAATCATATATTTTTTCATCACAATCAATAAAAATAAGGACTCTGACTATTTAAAAGAATAATGTAAAATTGAGATTAAAATCATGTAGATAATAATCATAATACGGAAGATTCACGGAATATGCATACAAAAATCGACAAGCCTGAAGTTACCGAGTGTCAGTGTCTGTAATCAGGCTTGTATCTCCAGTCATTATTCTTGTTTTAAAGCAAATATTTGGCATCTCAAAATACTCATATTTTGAAGAGCTTGTATCTTGAAGTTCCATTGTAACTGCATTGATTGTTGACACGTTGATATTTATCCTCACGTGTTGCTTAAAGTCTTAGTATAGAATGGAGCAGTGGCTCTTGTTAGCCTGGAATCTGTGAGCAAGCAAATAAACATTACATAAACATTATGCTACTGAGAGGCAAATGCAGTCAGGAGGGAAAGTAATGGCCTAGTTGTTAAGGAACTGGACTGGGGTCCGGAGGGTTCCAAGTTCAAATCCACCAACTGTAGGGTAACGACTTAGGTCCACTGAGCATGGCATTGTCCCCACTCACTGCTCCCCGGGCGCTCAGAGCTGCCCACTATTCACTTTGGTGATGAGTTAAATACTGAGTTGACATTTGGTTGTGTGAATCACATTGTCACAATGACAAGGAGTTTGCTTTCCTTTCCTTTCCTAGTCTGAAAATAACATGTAGCTTAATGGATAAAATGTATTAGAAAAGTAGATGAGAGTAGAATAAATACAAATATAATGTATAATGTCAGAATTAAATTAGCTTTGAAACACATTACAGATGTTAAAACACAGCCTGGAATAATATACAAATTTACTCACCAGGTGTAAAGTATAGGTATTTGAGGAATAGCCTGAAGCTCATCCTAGAAGTTAGCATCAACAAATATACAAACTGAACTAAGTGAAAACCAACCAGGAGCTTGTGCCAATAGTTAGGTCAGGGTTTCCTAAGTGTGTCACTTTGATAAAATGATGAAATGATCCAGAGTACTATCAGGGACGCCGGTCTTCTTTATCACCTGCTCTAATGTAAATAATTAACTTCTCGTCCCCATTCATGTGGTTTCTTTGGGGCCTGAGCAGGTCCCTGTAAGTCACACTGCTGAAAACCACCAGTCAAACAGTTGTCTGATAACGCAGCTGTAGTTCTATGTGTCCAGTAATGTGGTCTTTAATGTGAGTTGATCTTAAGTGGATTTGTGAAGCCAAGATAAGATTATTGATCAGTATGACAATTTCAAAAACACTTTAACAGATATTGATTTATAAAGTATTTGTGTAATTTTAAGACCAGATCTGGTCAATTTACTTACCAACTATTTTGAGATCCATAAAAAAAGATTTTAAAGAATTTAACTATACTGATGGCTTCACACTTCTTGTGGTTAAACGCTGTGCGGAGCGGAGCGTCTGTATCATGAACACGTACACAGTGGAAAGATAAGGTGAGTGGTTAGGGTCAGAGCTGAGGGGGTTGAACTCAGATCCCTTTAACACTGTTCTACTTTATTGATTCCATTGTTTTATCCACACAAAACATAAATTCCTCAGTGTTTTCTACTGTTCATCTACAACTTTATATCAACTTATCAACAACTCACCCCCAGCTGGATTTTTACAGAAGGTTTACATGGAATGCTAAAAGAAAAATAAAATTTGGTTAAAAATGACAAAAAAAGGAGAATAATTATCCTCATCATTGACAATATGAGGCTAAATCTGAGTAAATAGTTAAATGATGACTAAAAGAAGAAATAAAGTAACAACATGGACAAGTTGTTTTTTGAGACTAGCTAAGTTTATCCGAAATTAGCCATCAAGCTAACGAAATTACTGTCTATCAAGGACAACATTTAAAAAAAAAAAAAAAAAAGCTTGGAAGGATACGTGCAGGTAGAACAAGAGCTAGCAATTTTGAATGACATAAAATGTATATTATAATGTTAATAACCCAAAATGTGAAAACTATTAGAGGTTACCATATAAATAGTTACTATCAGAAGAATTATTTATTATTCCCTAGGTATTGAACCTCCAATTGTGTTAGCTATAGCATGGCAGGACTTCAAGCTTGTTCCTCTTCATCATTATCATGATGCACATTTTTAGAGGAGATAACCTGGTGCAAATAATATGATGCAACCTACTTCGGCGCTACAGACACTTGGTGGAATTGGACCACTGACCTTCTGCTTGTCAGACAGGAATCCTAACACAACGCCTCCCTTTGCTGCTCGACGTTAAATCATTCTCAGTAATTAAAGAAAGAACAAAAATAGCCTTTGGCTGCGACGTAAACAAACTGAGTGACCACTGAACCATCGCTGCTCATGAATAGCAGTTCACCTTCAGCATTGGCACAAAGTTATCTGTTCAACCCCCCAGAAACTCCCCTCACTCTGATTTTCCTTGTTTTTTTTTTTACTTCAGCTAATCCCATGATTTCTGCCTCATGACGTCATCAGAACAGCTTTCTGAACTGCTCCCCCCGCCCCTCCTGCGTTCTCTACGTCTGTCTGTTTGCATTCGGGTCACTTATCCTTGCATAACAGCTCATTCATAAAACAGCACCACACCTCAGGGACAGGGACCAGGGAGAGACAGTAGACAGCTGCTGAGGTGTACTAAAAATGTCCGTACAAAGGGAGGACTTTTCTGCGGTGTGGACACACTCTGGTCCCTTTAGGTCACGTCAAGGCCAGCAGCGGCGTACTCACTGTACCTGTCAAATAGGACTGGAGTGTGGGCTGAGGTGGTGCTGGGTTCTCACAGTCGCAAATAGGTTTAAAAAACGTAAAACACGCTGACCAGGACCAGAGGAATGTTGCTGTGACCTCAACAGCTAATCTGACCCACAGTGACATTTGATTGAGCTGTGATGGTTTAACATGTACTTTCTAAGCTAGTGCTTTTAACAAGGTGTTTGTGAAAAGTCATCTCCTTATAACAAGGGTCTCAAACTTGCGGACTGTGGGCCTTTTGTGGCCCGTGGAGAGATATTTTATGGCCCCCACCTTGATGTGAAAGTTGAATGTTAGCAGGACCCACAAAAAGTGTTGTATGACAGTGGGAAACCTTTTTTTTTTTTTCATTTTTGCCATTTTTTTTCTTCTGTATTGGACATTAACTGCTAATGCGTCCCTTTAGTGAAAATGCATTTGGGGCAAAGGCCTTAACTTATTTGAGTTTGCGAGCGCTGCCATGATACCACCTATGGTTTTATTCTGACATCATTAAGTTAAACAGACGGTGTCATTCTACCCCTACAGTAGAATTACCAATGTTGAGACATGACATCTTTTCTTTCATTTAGTTTTAGTAAATTATTTTCTGCTAGGAACATAGACTAATTTTGACAGCATTTTTGTGCTACATCACCTATTACCTATACTTATTTGTCGACTCGGCCCCATCTTACTTTACCTAACAGGTGCTGCACCCTGCAGAGTTCTTGACTGTTTCCAATGCGTGACTGATAATTTTGTCCCAAAACAAAATCAAAATACAGGGACCCAAACTGGCATTTAAAAAAACCAAACAAAATTACCTTTTACATTTTTTTCTGTCTCAACAGCCATTCAATCAAAGTACAGACTGTTTGTTCCCACAAGGTCAAACCTTAACTTCTTGACTCAAACACTGCAGTCAAAATAGGCTGAGGAGCATCAAGAGCGTGTCGGCTAAATACTAAACACAGTCATGGATATATTTTAAGTTTTAACCAACCTGTTTGGACGAATGAATCATTTTCACTGTGTGTTTGTGTGTGCCATCACTGCAGTGTGGTTTGGTTTCAGACTTCTTTTCCCACATTCTGGCAATCACACTGTCACTGTCTGGGTTTGTTTATACCCCTTAAAACCAAATCTTCACATGATTATAGAGTGTCTGTGTTGTTGTGCTACCTCCAGGAGACACAGGCATCATTGTAAGGGAAAGCGCTGTCCCAAGGTAGAACTCTCCACTGCTAATTAATCACCTTTTCTTCAACTTTCTCAATTTTTTTCGTGTACAAAAATATCAAAAAACGAACAGCTAAAACTATTTTAATGAATCTGGGCACGGAAATTATAGTGTAAAACTACTGCCTACTATACCAATCTGTCCAGTTGCACTGATAACCCTAACCCTTAAGTGATGTTTACCCTGCTGAGTCTATTTCATGGTCAGTTATCATAATGACAGGCTTTAAATATGCACTGACAAGCAGCCATTGTGTCCTTCAGCCCTCACAAGTAAGTTATTGTCATACCTTCATCTGCAGCCTTGAGACCTGTGTTTATTTTGCTGCAGCCTGTAAACCATTAGGAGACGTGTTGATGCCACTTGTTTACCACTGTGATCTCACACTTCGCGAAGTGGAAACGGTTCATTGGAACTGTTGGGGGCTGATGTTATCAATAAGTGTTGCTTGTCCCAAAACCCACAGTGCTATTATGACTCTGCATTGTTGCCCCATGTCTTGAGGAAGTGTTTGAGATCCTCATATATTGACATTATTTGTGTCGTATTAAACCTATTTAACATGAGAAGTGTACTGTATGTATTGCTTAATGCTAATACTAGCCTTGCCAATACGTCCTAGCATGTCTACAGAAGACTGGACCAATGTCCACATAATGACAAAGGTAGCATAGTAGGTTTTTTTTCTTCTTCAAATTCTCTGTAAGTATTGCTAAATGTTAACACTGCCTTGGCCTGTATTTAGCAACATGTCTGGACCACTAATGTCTGGACAGGTGTTCACTAACTAGCAAAACTAGCTGTCATACAGCTAAAGTAGCAATATTTCTGCAAACATTTTTTAGCAATGCTTGCTTATAGTAGTGAGTGGGATGTATGATACCATGCTCAGGGCACCTCAGTGGTAACTTGGCGATGGGGGGATTTAAACCAGGGCGTTGCGCACCAAAGTCTGTTTCCTTAACCACTAGGCCACCAACTGCCCCGTTTTAAAAGCTAAACATTATGTACATAAAATACATGAACATTATGTTATTATACTGTTGGGATGTTTCTATAATATTGTTCTGCCAATATTATCAGCAGCATAATTACGGGATATCGATAAGATCAATAACGTTTTTTCTTTTGATGATGAAAATCTAATAACACAATGACTGGGTTTGTCAAATTTACTGGAATCAAACATCAGGTTCTACGATGTTATGCCTTTCAAATTTGGGGCAAACAGTGGTATACATTGGTATTGGTCAAAAACGATATCAGAAAATTAAGTGTTGATAATGACAATGTTGGCTAATAGGATATTGGCAAAAATTTGATGTAGACGTCTCTAGTTTTGTGGAGTTTTAACCCAATATAGCAATTCTTTTTGTAGTCTATGTAACCACAGTTGTTGACAACACTGTCCCAGCCTTTAGTCCCATGTCTATAGACTGGTAGCAATGCAAATCAATAACACTGCCCGAGCCTTAAGCAACGTGACTCAAGAAAAACAGTTAAACAAATGTTTCTGTGTGACATGGTCATCATGTAAAGCAAACTTTGATACGTTGTTATTTGTTCTAATATCAACTTCACTGTCTCCATGTTGACCACCTGACAGCAGCTCACGTCCATCTCCTCAAACTTGGCAGCCCGTCAGTGGAGGCAGAACTTCACCTCATCCTCATTAATACCCGTTCACGGTTGTGAGGGTAAATATGGTAAGAAGAACTTCTCTCAAGCCTTATTTCAAATCTAAGGGTCTTATCATGAAGACCCTAACAGCTGGCTTTGTCTAAAATTAGCCTGATATCAACTCTGTGATACTCATCAGCTAAATTTAACAGATGACCTTAGTTGTCTTTTTGTTCCTGACTTGCCTATTTGCTTTTTTTCTATTGTCCAAAGCTGGACAGATACAATATTCCATGTTGGGTGGAAAGACCTGTGTTTGAACGGATGGGCATTGAGGTCAGAGAAGAGCATGATGGGTAGGCTAATGAGCTCAGGACTTTATAGACAGAAGGAGTCAAGACTGTGTTCATTACATTATCCAAAGAAGACACTGAAAGGGCGGTCACTGTGTATCGGTGACACAATAAGTCGCTGTGTGAATTTGCGAATTAAACAATGACAAATGTGAACGCACACCAGTGTTTCCATGTGGTAGACACTCTCTAAGCTCACCTGTTATCTCCACACACCAGATGTCTTCTGTGTATTGGACAGACACTCACTCCTGACTTCTTTGTCCCCTCCCCGTCCATCTGTCTCAGCGCGGGCCAAGAGACACCAGATCCTTGGCTAAAAAGAGAACTCTTTTATTGCCCTTTCAAACGTTACATACATAGATGATAAACGGCTGGGAATAGCTGAATGACAGAGCGAGTCGTCTCCCTCTGAGGTGGTTGATGTCATCAGGACGTAGGCTGGCATCTGCTCCAGGAAATTACATAATTAATTACTTCTCATGTGTCTGGCACCCATTGGGTCATAATTTAATAAATGCAATTATGTTGCATAATGTGTAACATGAATGAAATAACGTCCTTTACATTTGTGCCAGGACTGGATTATAATCCAAGATGTTCAACTTTTGGCTGATTGGTTATTTCAGGTCGTCTCCTAAATTAGTTTTTAGCTGTGATACCTTTATATGATTTTAGCACACTCTGGATTAACTATATATTATAATTGATGTGCAATCTAACTTTTAATGTAAATTTACTGTTGAATTTAGTTTTTTACGACAGGAAACAAACAGAACAGAATCAAAACACAGCAAACCCATCCCCCTCCAGGACAGTCTTTGAAATATAAAAAATAAATGGAATCATTTTACAATAAGGTGTAACATGAATTAAATTTCTGTAGGTCCATTACATTTGTGCTAATGCTGGATTATAACCCAAAATGTACACCTTTACCTCACGTCTTGGCTGATGGGTTTTTACATGACACCCCGTAGGTTTCATATTTGAGCTATACGCTGTTGTATTTTTACCCATTTTTTTTCATTTTCTTGCCTTTGTTTCTTAATTTGGAAACGTAACCATGACATTTTCACAACACTAACGACATCATATTGAACAGGTGAAACCTTTGACCAACTCCTTGTCTTCTCAACAGAAGCCTTTCTGTTTTGTGTCTTTTTTGTTTGTCTCCAAACATTTGGGTCAGGTCAAAGGTAGGCTGAGTGTGATGAAGGTGACAAGATAAAATACTGCACAACTCTCAACAAAACAAGTTATACTTATAGACTAATGTTCAAGCCTGTGTTTAGCCCTTGTTCATCTACAATTTAGGAGTAATCCCAGAGTTGGGGGACATTTCACATCATAGAAAATACTAAAAAAATTAAGATTCTGTGTAAATGTCCCTATCCTAAGACCAGTTCTAAACAAACCTAGAGAAGAGATCAGATCACATGATACATTGGACTTGACATCATCAAAAAGTTTACCAATAGAATAGGTACAGCAAAGGTACGTCCTCTATTCTGTTTTATAAGATAGCTGCCCTTCATTGAATGCTTCACTCTTCCTCATGCAACCCTGCTATGCATAGAATCATTCATTCTTTCATTAATTCATCCTTATCCTTTTATCCGTTACCAAGTCTAAGGGGAAACTGTCTCCACGACTGCCACCCAAAACACACTGCTCCATACTGTGAGCCTTCCTGTGGGTGGTGAGCCCACTGGAAGTTATATAGGTTGGGACAATGCTATGCCACATTTAAAATAAAAATAAGACAATTATATATTTTTTTTCTTAAATTTTTTACATCAGTGTTAGTTCATATGAAGTCAATCATTCAATGTAGAATCTCCCTCGATGAGAAATCCCCTGATGACGCCCTTAGATTTGGCTGAAAGTGGTTTGAAAATTACTAAATAACCAAGTGGATCAAGGGGGTAGTGACTTTTACAAAGCAACGTAGCCACAGATTATTTCTAACTGTCGGAAATTGGAGGCAATTTAAGACCATTTAACCTTGGTAGCAGGTGGAAAATATCAGAACTGACCTGACCTTCTTCCTGAACTTGACAGAATTTCATCACAAATGACAAGTTAAAGCTCATTTTCACACATTCCTCTTGCTACGAAGAAGGTAAACTATATTCGGAATAATAACTTAAGCAGCAACCAAATTCGATGCCCAATTGACAACAGACTGTAAATCTGAATCCCACAATTTACAGTAATACAAGTTTTCAATTTACAAGCTGTTTTTTCTATGAAGTTATCTCTCAAAAATACTTAAGTTAAGGTCTCAGAAAAAATTGGATGTGGTACCAAAATTTGGGCAATAACTCACAAACTGTAAGAACTTCTTCCTTCAATTGGAACCAAAATGTAATTTTAAGAAATGTTCTTATGAGAGGGGTGTTTGGGGAGGGTGTCTGATTCTATATGGACAGACCCATGTGTAAGTTTGTCCTCTTGGTCAGTAGTAACACTTGACTAAACAGCTGCTTCTACTACTGAGAAAGACTGCTAAAATGAGTAAGGATTTGCAACCCTGCCACTGTCATAGGAGTGAATCACATAAATAAATAATATCATGTGATATTAAAAATTGTATCCTCGATCTGTAAGCAGTGAGTCTATCACCTATTATTGTCAAAAGTAAAATCTGAAAAGTGAAGGATAATTTTTCAAGAATTATGAAGATAAAAAACAGGATCTGGTGTCTCTTCCAATCCTAGAATGCCCACTTACATCCGAGATTGAAAAAAGATCACTTGTCGTGTAAAATCACTTGAACTTGTGACTTTTACACAGACAGTCACAACATGGGAGCGTCAGTAGATTGCATTGTGACAGCTTTTACTCTAATGAGCTGAATAAGGAGTGGCTGTCATTCACAGACAGAATGTTTTTACAACCCTGGTGCTGGAACACACACGTTTTTTATGCAATAAGTGTCAAATATATGTAAACTTACCTTTAGTTGTGCAAATACAGCATTCTTGCTTTTGCTCGGGTCCAGTTCAGGATCGACTTTGGGATAACAGTATCTTTAAACAAGGAGTATGTGACGCACTGTTCAGTTATGCAAGTGAAAATGTTTTTCTCTACTTGAAAACAGTTTAACTTGTTAACTCAGATGTTGAACTATTTATTTTTCATTTGTCACTGAAACCATGTCAGTTCAGGTGAGAACTACAACTGCAGTTCTTCTCAGGAGATTCCGTGTTTGTGTAGTGGGAAAATCACAGGTGCTTCTAATACCTTAAACAATCGCGCTGTTCTATTTCTATGACCAGTAATCCTGGATGATGAGACATTGTTGAACAACACTATATTAAAGCGATGAAGTGGTATTTAAGCTTTGTTTTTATTTTAATTGTGTACACCTGTGATTTTCCTAATCTGACAAGTCGCCCTGCCCGTTGGGAAGAAAAACCAGAAAGGACAAGAGAGACAAGAGAGCTTGAAGTCCTGCACTCACCTTTAAACACATAGGTTTGTGATTAATGAACTAACTGTACAGTGTTGATAGCTAGATCTACCAAATTATTTTGACCAAGGCAAATTTTGTTTAAAAAAGTTTGATGCTACAACCTACTTTCTCATTGTGATTTTTTTTGTATTTTTATTTATTAAATTTGAAGTCAGAAGAATGTCGTGGTGGCAGGATGGAACCTCTGATAGAAGATGTCAGCTAAGGTGAAAGGAAAGGTTTTACAAGACGGTTGTGAGACCAGCCATGATGGATGGATTAGACACTAGGAATAGGTTGAAGACAGGAGACAGAGCTGGAGGTGGAGGAGTTGAAGATGTTGAGATTCTCTTTAGGAGAGACAAGGATGGACTGGATCAGGAATGAGGTGATTAGAGGGACAACACAAACAGGAAGGTTTAGAGAAAAGCTGGAGAAGACAGATTGAGATGGTTTGGACATGTTCAGAGAAGGGACAGTGGATACTACCAGAGATGGAGCTACCAGATAGAAGACAAAGAGAAGCTTGATGGATGCAGTGAGGGAGGACATGGAGGTAGTTGGAGTTAGAGTAGAAGATACAGAAAACAAGGGGAGATGGAAAATGGTAATTTGCTGTAGCAACCCCTTCAAAAAAAGCAACAAGTTGAAGTCAGTTTCTTTGTAGTATTTGTAGTTTTTCTAAAATAATGTATCCTGGGTAAGAACAAGTCTGTCAAACCTTGACTGTTGCTGCACCATGAAAATCAGCACCAATTACGCATTTGTTTATTGTCACTGTTTTGACCAGCACTATGACCACGCCCACTCGAGCTGAAGCCAGCCAATCACCGCTGCGCTCCCTCAGAGGAGTGATCTGTGTGTCTGAACTCTAGTCCGCCTGTTCATTGTACTGAAGCAGCAGCCATGCGCAAATGGGTCCGGAGGAGGGCTGTGAACTGGAGGCTGTAGTCTACATATAAAGATCTGTGTCCGCCTGCGAGAATCCCACACTCACCACGACACCAACAGACGAGGAGAGCACAAACCTGACTCCCAGTTTAAGCCGGTTTTGCCATCCCACCATTTTACTCCTTGTGTGACAGACGGCGGTGGAGCTTGGATGCAGAAAACAGCAGCGATGCGGCGACTGTGTTGTTAACTCCTTGGACTCCCATCTCACTCTTCTCCTTCTTTTCGCCCTTGTCCATATTTTTTGCCGGTTCTCTTTAACGGAGGGTGAGATTTACTCCAGGATGAAGCTCAAACCGAACCAGACCAGGACGTATGATGGCGAGGGCTTCAAGAAACGAGCGGCTTGCCTGTGCTTCAAGAATGAACGTGAAGAAGAGGTAAGAGACCGGCATTTATAAAGAAATGTACATTTTTTCGAAAATATCTAATGTAAAATTTATTGTGTTCATGTGAAGACAGTAGTGTGAGACCGAACTGTTACGCGGCTGGATTCAGGCCACTGTTTTGTTTTGTGCACATTGCGGTGTGATGCGCCTCAGGCCATCCAGTTTGGGCTAGTTTGAGGAGCACGTACGGAAAAGGAGAAAATTTACTGCCGTCAATGTCACTTCACTTAGTAGCAAACAAAACTCGAAACTTTCACAATAAAGTTCTTCTTACGTAACGCTACCTCAAATCCGAGTTGCTTGCTGAAGGAACAAGTTTTATTTTGAAAGAACCTGCGCCCCTTTTTCCACGCTAATTTGCGGTGTCTAACAGAAAAGGGGGCGAGGCGCTCTGCTTCATTCTTTCGTTGGAAAAATCACCTAAAATGACCAGACATTGCACAATATTGTTGACGTACAATGTCTTTTCAATCGTCTTTAACATATACGACATTATAACCCTCTAATAATGGTTGCTGACCATTCATGATGATGTTAATGCATCCCGCCGGCCCGTGTGAGCGGGCAGCGGTGCGCAAGATTTAAAGAGACAGTCACCTTATAAATATTTAACTGTATGGTACGAGAATTTTTATTGCTGTCAAGACGTTTCTGTGTATGATATACACCACAGTAAAACCTGCTTTAAAAGGGATTTCCCAAGAAACAATTTCCTATGGCCAAAGCTCAGACGGCTACATTTATAATTCCAACTTAAAAACTGTTGCTTTATTGCCATGACACTATGATATTTTTTTCAAGTACCTCAAATAAAGTTTAATGAAATACTATTTCTATAGCCTTGCTATGCAATTTCTTGGTTCTATCCTATGGGCTATTGATCTATAACCCAAATCCTGCTAGATGATTGCTTTAGCTGGTTGCTTTGGAAAAAAAAAGATTGACCCACTGATCTATTGCTTTAGGTTTTGTTTTAAGGAATGTGCTGTAGGTCAAAATGATTCTCGGTATTGTTTATGTCTAAACATTTCTAGATTTAGCCATAGATCATGTTTATTGAGGCAATCAAAAGTTCACTGTTGAGTGTGAAATGCAAACTCCTAACTCCAAACTAAAATACAATTTTTACATAATTTGTAGGATTCCAATTGGTTTTGGGGAATGTAAAAGGTATCTTTACTAAAGGTTTCTTTATTCTTTAGAAATACTTTAAGTATTACTACTAAAGAAGTATTGCAAGAATTAAGACAACTTTAGTTAAGATATGTGTTACATTAGCAGTCTAACTAACACTAACATACAGTATTAACCCATTTTTACATATAAAACCTTAATTCAACCTAAGAATAATGTAATATATATAATACTAGTAAATTAGTTTTTAGGACAGTTGGTGGATTTGCCATTTTTACGTTATACTGATATGATACAGATACAATCTGAAAATATTGATTTCTTGAAAATCTAGAAAAATATTAAATAAAATGAATTTGATTAGCATCCCAACATGTAAATATTAAGGGAAACTACCCTCTGTTTGTGATTGGCCATTTTTTGTCTAATTATTGTTTTATTGTTTAAACACATTGTAGTGTAAGTAGTTGTAGCGCCAAGGCATTCTGTATTTTGATAAGGTTATTCTGTGCGTCATGAAGCGTCAGACACCTTTTTAAGAATGTACAATTTTTGCCAGGCGACAGTGTGCGTTAACAAATCAAGGCCATATCTTGTTTATTTCCGCAATTAGTGCTTCTCTAAATATAGTCATGTCTTTCACTGTAGAGCATCAACAGTCACACAATATATGGCAGAAATGTCCCGGTGTTGCTAATTAAGCAGACAAACAAAGCTCCGTCCAGGGTTTCAAGTGTTTCTGTGAACTCCAAAGAACCCTCATCATAAAAGCCTGTCCACTCACCTGAGGGTGTTCGTATGTGACATCATCATGTCTGGAATTGAAATTAACTTCCATGACATGACAACGACTATTTAACAAAGAAATTGTTGATGTTTATGGATTGATGTTTTTACTTTCCTGTCTCCATGATTCAGAACTTGCTGGTACACTTTAATTGTTGCAATTATGGGAAAGGACAGCTTTAGAATATTGTGACAACAGAAGTGTGTGGGTGTGACCACTGTCAAAATATTCAGGTTCTGACAAGTTGGGTACAGTCACAGAATAAGCAGCTGCTTCAGTCATAAGATTCCAAAGGCAATCAGGTTGTTTTCTTTTGTTGTTGATCTGATGGTATCTCGAACATACAGCTACATGTACACAATAAAGTCTGGGACACCGGAACCCACACTTGAGTGTAATGAGAGCTGAACATGCTGCTGGAGTGTTTTGTTTTGGATTGGACGAGAGAAAGTTGAGCCCTTAGGACCAGTTCCACTGACAGCAATTAAAGTCCTGGAAGCGAACAGTGTAGACGAGGGACAGCAGTGATAACATAAATGCCCTCTCTGGGTTTAACAAAATACAAAAAGCTTTGTGTGTCATTAGCACTCCTTTAACAAAAACCCTAAATAATAATGATGCAACAATTTAAAACGTATATAATAAAGAAGAAATCTTTCACACAGGGGACTTGGGGAACTTTTTTACTCTGGCACTGAACTTGACAGAACCTGTTTGCAGATAGTGCTGCATTAAAAAAATATTTTGACAAAAAGACAACAGACTACAAAACAACCTCACAAGAAAGGTATGGTTGAGCAAAGATTAAAAAAAAAAAAAAGTCAAAATAAATGATTTTCCTGCAACACGAAACAAGTAGAGATATGATAAATATAGTCAATCAGTCAGAATGTTTTTTGAAATATTTCTTTTTATGGATGTTCCTTGCAAGAAGCAGGGTAAGCTATTAAGCTCCATTATTGTTTCGTCTCGCTCCAAAGTCTTACACAATTATATTTAAAAAAAAAATTACGTCTAACTGACATGAAAAGGTTTGTTCCACTCCTTATTGCGAGGCGTTTTATGCAGAAATTGCTTCTTCAAGTCGTTACAAGATTTCTTTTAGCGGTGACACGGTTCATCATGTCATCTTGCTAGACCAATCAATTAGCTGAATAATGACATCAGTCTGACAACATGGCTGCTTCCATAGTATTACTTAAGGTTACGGTGAGGTTACAAGAGGAATTCTCTGGGCCAAATGGATTCTCAACAGTCCAAGCAAAACCAAGATGTATCTTTGGCAGATAGCTTATCAAGCTTTGGAAATTTGTTGCACTGAATAAAAAAAAAATCGCACAATAATATTTATATACATTTTCAGCAGTGATTAAGGGATGTCAAAGTTAACCTGCAGATTACACTCTTTCAGCAGAAAATCTTGAAAAGTCAAGAGTACATTTTTTGGAATCATGTCTTTTTTGATTTGTTTAGTCTAACTAGTTTTAATCATCATTGTCACCAGCAGCAGGCAGCTCTAAAAACAGACTGCACATTATCGTCCTTGGGCCAAATGCCAGATAGACAGCGTGCGAAATGAGTTGCTAAACATTTAGTGGCATTTTGTGAAAAGCCAAACATTTCCCGCAGTTGTTGATTTGGAAAAAGGAAAGGGTGAAAACAAAAGCAAACAGTGAACAGAATGTATCAGGATATTCAAGGAAATGTGTCAGAAAGTTTTCAATGTGGCAGGTACATAATATTGGCCACTTCTGTTATATAACTGTGTTAAAATCAGTTTAAACTGTTTGCAAATACAGTAAATTAGACGATGAGAGACAACGGTCTCAAGGAAGTTGGGGGTTAGAGTGTGCTTTGTTTTTGACTTTTCCTTGAGTCGTTTTTAATACCTGTTTAATGAAGTCATAGTATGGACTCCTCGTCCTGTTCTTGCTCCTGGGAGCCGGCATGTCCTGGCATTTAGAGCCTTCTTTATTGGACAGCTACAGTCGCTCCTCCTTGCGGGAACAGGAGGTGTTTATGTCTTGGGAATATTTTTGTTTGCTGCCCCTGTTTGAGGCCGTGCCAGAAGACCTTACCATCAGAAGTACTGCTATGGTTTTACAAGCTCTGGCAGCCCTGATGTCACAGAATGAAGGATCTGGCTCTTCATTTTCTAAATCCATCATAAAGATCTGGTGTAATCAGGAACTCGTGAGAGAACAGATAAGTCTGCTAGGGCACAGCTCTTGACATTTGTTCGTAGCAGTCTTTCACATCATAGGGCTGATTTACTGTATGGTGCCCCAGAATTTGTTCACATAGTTTCACAATGGGGGGGGCCCAAGAAAGTAGTCTTGGTTGAAAAGGACAAAGTGTCACCAGGAAACACTACAGTTGGCCTTGGGATTTCTGTGGTTGGAATTCAGCTGTCATCTGACTTTTGACCCAGGTTTCATGGCAGTGTGAGTTATTTAGTTCTGGTTTGACATTCTCAGGTTGTTCTATGGTGCTGTATGGTACCACTGTCCACTCATGGTGGTTTTGCCGCTGCATGGTATCCATTTTGATTAAATTATATCTAGTTTTTATAGTTTTCTGAAGATTTTCTGGTTATTGTTTAATGCATTTCCAGTGTAAATGTTTTTAATTTAATGGTAAAAATTGCGACACCACTTACATGAAAAAATAATGTAGGGTCAGTTTGTCAGAAAAGGTTTTTATTTATAAGTCATTGTTGTGCAGGAGAAGTCTGTGCCCACTTTTATGCAGAATAGACCTTAAGGTGAACTCTTTTATTTTTCCATCTTGTCTCTGATATAAAAAGAATGTGTTGGTCTTTACTTTTTAATCAGAAGGGCCTTTGATTTGACTCAGACTCAATTGGTGAGAAATTTTAGGGTTCCCCTCCTGGGCAAGTTCCAATTCCAGTTAGGCCATTTGACTTGCAGTGGACTAACAACCCACAGTAATGTACCGTATGTTGCAATGTGATTTGGGTGGCAGTCGTGGAGACTGCTCCCCTGCACAACCCCGTAGAGTGTTACGTTACGCTTACTGCAAAATTTGTCTATTAATCCAGCCAGTTACTCAAGGCAATTCTTCTTATTAGAAAAAACTAAATGGCTGTGTTCATTTCAAAAGCACTTGTGAAGAAACATATTTTTAATTACACACTCTTTGCAATATGTTGATTCAGTGCTCTACATTCCTAAATCAAAGTACAGCCTGCCGTGCATTTAGAGGGCAAAACAAAAACCAGAAGACAAAAATGGAGCCAGTGGAGCAGAAATGTGTTTAGTTACTGCCCTGAAAAGCTCTGTGGCATTTGTTTTGTATACAAGCCACACTGTCAGACTCAGGACACGTTGACACCAGCTGATCCCAGTTAAAGCCTTGTTGGACGTGGCTCAGTCAGCAGCCCACAGACCAAACAGAACAGTCAGACAGTGAGGCAGATTGTGCCAGTGCTCTTGAAAAGCCCAGCACCCCAAAACCCCCCGTGAATGAATGTGTCTTTCATTGGGTCGTATAAATGGAAATAACCCATTATAAGACATGGAACAAAATTATGATAATGTTGACTTTCTAGTCTCTGGTTGCTACTGAATTTATAACTTAGACACAATTTTGGCAACCTAGACTAAAGATTATACTGTGGTCCATCTTAAAGTTGATCAGCCACACGATTTGGCAACAGATTAGCAACGTAAATGTAAATTAATGTAAAAATCTTGCATATATGCACATAACATACATATAGCATAAAGAATTGTAAAACTCTGATTTTTTTCCTAATGGTCCTTCTCCCAAAATCTAGGATTTTGTTGTCTGTATATTGAGACACTTATCGCATTGATTCCCAAAGACTGGGTCACAACCCGCAAGAGATTTGTTTTGGGTTGTTTCGCATGCTGGTTTTGCTGGTTTTGTTGCTTAAAACTTGAGATATACTCATTATTCAGATATCACATGGTCAACAATAAAAAAAAATCCTCATTAGTGATCAAGGATTTAAGAATAATGTCTATGGACTTGAGTTGCCATGGTTCCTGAGTCCTCAGAAAAGTGCCTGGGAAACACTGCTACCAGCTATAGCTAGCTATCAGCTATCAAATATATAATTAAAATTTAGAAATGTGCCACACAGGGATACCAGTGATGGATTTTCTACCAAGGATTAAATAAAACCACAAGGTTCTTCTGGCTTTTACTCTTTTATTTTTTTGTGGCACCAGGCCATCTACCTTTGTTGAACGTGTAACCCGTGAGTAAGCTCTTTATTTGCAGGTTTAACATTACACTTCTACTTTGAGCTTTCACAAGATCTCACGTTCTCCACAAGACATACTTGAATAGAAAACTTCATACAGTTTTCTATATGGGACACAAACATCGGTATGGGTCATGGAATGTTGTCTTAATCCAGGTCTTCGTTGTTGACATTTACAAAGAGTAGCTTCACACATGCAGCCATGTGTCTGCTCACCCCGCCTTCATCCTAACCCTAACCTACATCGTCTGGGAATCAGCAGGTGGATGACTGGGAGTTAGCCCAGCACGTGAGAAAGCCAGCAGTCGGCATCGCTTAATATCAGGACCTCACCTTGTGCAGCTCAGTTGTTTGGCTGCCTGCCCTTAAAAGAGAATCCTCAGGATGTTTCAACATCCCACAATCCTATTAGGCAAAGCAATGATAGCGGTTAGCTAACGCTCAGGATAAGGTGACATTTGGTCGAGTGGTGGAAGAGTCGGAGAAGATGTCACCATCTGTGACTTGCTCAGTTTATCTGTAGTGTTTATATTTCTAGTCTTTATGACACATTATTTAAAATAAGCCTAGTGGACGAGGGTTCCACCTGCAATTCTATAAGTAAAAAACAGACCACGCTTATATGTTAAGTGTGTTAGAAATTAACTAAAAATTCTATAGTTTCTTCTATAGTTTTTGCTGATAAGTATAGAGAAAACTGCCCAAAGTTGAAATGCTCCCTACTGTAGCGACCAGCTGTAGGATACCTAAATATACTCCTCATATTTACTGTTTTGTTTGGGTTCCATTTCCAGTTTGTTGATAAAGAAGCTCACCCAGAGCTGGTGTCAGTTCCATCAGATCCCTCGCAAACAAAGCATGTAACGGCGAGCGTGAGCCTCACTGATTCTGTGAGTGCTCCCCAGAGCGACCTGCAGGGGGGTTAGAATTACACCACAGTTGCTGCGGACACTGATCTACTCGGATCACATGTGCCTGCGTCTGCAGTTTCTGGCAGTTTCTGCGGAGAGAGCGATCACAACAGAGACAAGTGCGGTCGCTGTAAACATTTTCACACATGCGGGGAGTCGATCAGTCATCATTGAGACGCAGCCCGTGACAGAAAGCAGGTCATAACAACATCAACAACCAATAACGGCAAAACCAATGGCACAGGATTCAATTACAGACACTGACACTTAGTTAAATTTATGGATCCACCAGATCCACTAGACCAATCTCTGATCCACCAATATCTCTTTACTGTACACTGGTGTCTGGCATGTACCAAAAAAAATCTACCAGGCAGCTGTAAGACGGTGGGTCATACCATGTTATAAGATCGTCGTTTTTTTTTTTTGTCAAATTCTCTACCTCTATAGCAGGGGTGCCCAATAGGTAAATCAGGATAGTAGATCTCCAAAGGAGTGCTGGTAGATCCTGAGCAATAACCTAAAACTATAATGAGTAACTCATAAGAAATAATTCAAACTAGGAATAAAATTTTATTTCAAGATGATAATCACTGGGCTAAAGCGAGACTAATATAGGTATTGAGTCAGACTATATAACATAGTAGTTATATGTTAATGTGGAGAGTAAGATATCAGGTTTATATAGGTTAATATATTTAGAGTTTTCAATCCACGTAGATCACTTCAGCCTGGTCATTTGAAAAGTAGCTCACAAGACAAAAAAGTGTGGACACCCCTGCTCTAAAGGTACAGTATATTATCAAAACATATATTGCCTAAAATCACTGTTTTGGCATAGATATAGGTGGAAGAACTGATGTGATTTGGGTAACTATTAAGAAAACTATAGAAAATGGCTAAATATTTTGTTGTTATCAGTATATTTGTCCAAACAAATGTATTTTTAGTGGCAGCTGACATTAACATGAATAGGAAATTGAGGAAAACAGCAGGGTGGTCCAATCATTTTTTCCATGACTGTATATTGCAGGTGTTTTTTTCCATCACTTTGATTGAGAAGATATCTTTTTTTTTAATTGTAGATATGAATATATTTATATAAAAGCAGAGGCAGTCCTTGTGGTGGCAGTAGTTGTTCCTTTTTGCAAGTCAACAAAAAGCAGGATCATTGTATTGATGCTGCTTCACATGGAGCAACACACAGACACCATTAGTCATCATTAGTCATTTTGACAAATCTGACACGGACAGTTCAAAGGGTCAGGGCTCATTTGGGATCGGTCAAAATGACAATCTGTGACAAGGCCAGACCTTGACGTGTGAAGTCCCAGACAGGATTCTGAATCATCACCCCAGTCTTAGCTCCCCACCTAAAAAACAAGCTGAAACCAAAGAGGGAGTCAAGGCTTCGCTTTCTTCCTCAGGTTGTTGCTCAAAGCTCACCCCCTGCTGTGACACAGGTGCCTCTGTCTCCAGGAGACAGACGCATTCCGCAGCAAGATGAAACAAAAGATTGAAACCAAAGGTGCCCAGCTCATGGAACTGTTTTTTTTTTTGTTCCCCTGACAGGTCCTGCTGGTCAGCAGCAGTCGGCATCCAGACCAGTGGATCGTCCCCGGTGGTGGGATGGAGCCAGAGGAGGAGCCGTGTGGTGCTGCTATCAGAGAGGTGTTTGAAGAGGTGAATACAGACACTGCAGACTTCTCACTTCCAAGGTTTTCTACTGAAGAGTAGAGATTCAAATGGCATTTCTGCTGCCAGGGTTGAGCTACAGTGTAAATCATTCCATATATATGAAGACTATTATTATTGGGAGGCTTTAGAAACGTAAACCTCACAAAAAATATATATATCAAGAATGTTTGATCATAGCCACCAATGTTATGGGCTTGATATTTGAATTATTTAATATCTGTAAGAGATTTTTATCATCTTTTTCACCATATAAAATATTAACATACACATATTGATTTATACATAGATAAACACACATAGACTTTGTTTATATACAGTTTGTGTTAGGTACATTAGAATAATTATTTCATATTTGTTAGTCTGTAGATATTGTTATATGTGTAAATATAAAGATATGTACTGTGTATATATCACATGTATGTATGTATATATACTGTCTATATGTACTGTATATATGTATACATATGTATATATATGTGTGTATACATATCTACAGAATGTAGATAACGCCGATTTTCATCATTCAAGGAGAAGATTTTAGATATCAAATAATTCTTCTAGTGTGTGTGTGTGTGTAAACATAAAGCTGAAATATTTTAAAATGATAAAATAGTGCATAATATTTATATATACAACATATATATATACTACATATATAAACTGCGTTCTATAAACTATATTTTAGTTGTAAAACAACATAAACAAGGTTTATATATAGAAATGTATATGTACAGATTATCATTTTAATTTTATATTTTCATAATTTTATAATTTCTTTTTTGCTCCATTTAACTAACTAATTAACAATAACCATAAATGAATTATTGGTTATGGCTTATTCCGTCTTCCTTTATGCCTGGCCACATACAGTAGAACCTCAAATACAGGTAATGCAGGTGGGAATTCTGTGACATTGTCACTTTAGCTAGAAAGAAAATGCAGAGTAGTGTGTTTAGCTAGTGCCAGATCTTTTTTTAGTGTAATTTTGTGTTTACAGGTTAACTCTGCTGGTTATTGAGTAAGTATTTGTGTTTAATATGTTTGCGGGGAAGATGGTTCAAGTGCATTCATGTAGCCACTGAGCTACCTGTGTTCACAACATCTAAAGAAACCCTGCTTAAATGTCCAGAAGTGGACTAGCATGGCTACCGTGCTCAGGGCGAGATTTTTTTTCCAAGGGCCACAGTGTCAGTGATTGGGTGACTGAGGAGGCTCCTGATATTCCACAGCCGTTGGCCCAATGTAGAACCTTGTGTTCTCAGCTACGTCAGCGCTCTAAACTTGGCTCCTGGCTGGAATTCTGCACTTCAACAGAGTCCGCCGTCCAGCTCGCAGGACACTGCAGCGGGCACAGAGTGACACTTGTGAAGTATGCTGAGCAGGGGAAAGGACAGATGTCACTGGTCTTGACAGTAACCTGAATCTTGTGAATGAATAAAACAACTGTTGGGTATAAAAAGGTAGATGTTCCGGGTAAGATGGCTCCTCTGGGCCCTGAAAGTAAAGGTGACGGATGACGACAGATTATTTTTAATGCGTCTTCCAGATATAACATGTAGATGTCTTTACATCTTTGGAAGGAATAATTATCAAGGCTTAACTGAAACTGAGGAGGCTGGGAGGTTGCGCGGGCCACAAATGAAATCCAAAAATATCTCCGTCTTGGCCGAGTTGCCTCCATTTTCATCCGTGGGTCATTGTTGTCAGGTGTTTCTCCCTGAAAACAAAGGCTGGGATTTCAGAGCGAGGCTCAGTCTGTGGTGGTGAAGCCAAACTCCTGGAAAAGACTGAAATCCCGTACACAATACCCATTGTTTGTGCTCAGAATGCTGTCTGTGGTTTAAATACTGCTTTTCTCTCTCCATTTCACCCTCGATTCTTGTTTTATTTTTTTCGTTGCTGTGTGCAAAGAAACATCATCCGTTTTTGTTTTGTGGAGCAGAACCAGTAATGTGAACAAAGAGGCTAAATTTTATACCTTTTGTTTCTTCCAGGCCGGTGTGAAGGGAAAGCTGGGGCGTCTGCTGGGTGTATTTGAGGTAAGGACTGACCTACATATACACTGTATCTGACTGTATTTATGCTGCCTTGTTATCAAGCTGGAGGCAAAATGAAATGACTGAAACTGTACTTAATATTTCAGAGGGTGATTAAAAGCCTTTTCTTCCTCCCACATTATCATAAATAATTAAATCACATTCTAAAGTCCAAAATGTCCAGCTGGGCTTCTGTAGGTCAGGGCTTTACAGACAATTTCTTTCCAAAGAACCTTTTAGATGTTAAATGGTTTTAATATTAACCAGATTTCTAGCAGAGTAGCTTAAGGTTAGCAAAAAATTAGCTCAGGGTTAACTGAAAGTCAGTTAACATATGACAAATGTTTGCTTTTAAATATTGCAGTTAAAAAGTTTACATTGGTTTAGGCAGAAAGGGGCTTAAAGTTCCCGTACCTAAAACGGGTATGAGCAAACTAAGGCGCGGGGGCCAGATGCTGCCCGTTCAGATTTGTACTCTGGTCTGCAAAAAAAAAATGCTAAAATTTTGCTACCTCTAAATTAGAAAAAAAGGAAAATATCATTTAATATGAAACTAGAACATAACAACAGCTTTGTGGAAAACGTAATTAAACATAATTGCTTTATTTTACATTAATATTTTGATAGTAGCGGAATATTAGGTTTAGTTAAAAAAGAAACTGAGGAAACTGTCTTTTTAATGGTCCAGCAGAGGGCACTCTTCAAGCTCTATTGAACCCATTACTCTAAAAACCGTTGACCTTATTTGGTTTTCAGTTGTCAATTCAGTTAAACAGTCATTTTGGGCCAGTAAAATCAACACTGGACACATCTGAATGTTGAACACACTGAACCTAACGCCAGTTCATACATTACACCTCAGACTGGTGGGAAAAAAAAGGAAAAGACAACTGTAGTAACACTTGGTCTGTGTGAGAATCTGTCTGCTTCATACAATTAGAGCAATATTTGTTCCTAATTCGGTCTTTCCTTTCCTCTTCCTCTCCAAAGCAAAACCAGGACAGGAAGCACCGGACGTACGTCTATGTGTTGACTGTGACTGAAACCCTGGAGGCCTGGGAAGACTCTGTCAACATAGGTGCAGTTTCTCCTCCTCACCTCCCTGTGTCTGCACTGTTGTTGAGGTTGTTTGTCTCTGTCAATACTTGCACCGCTGCAGGCTACTTTACCATCTTCTGCCAAACCCTTGAGTCACTCGTGAGTGGCCGCGACAACAGGTGCCTGTAAATGTAGGCCACAGATCAGTAGCAACAGTAGGTCTGTGCTGCAGCCCTGCAGAGCTGTCATTGACCCACTGGGCTGCAGCGGGTCACTGACACAGTACAGCCCTACGATGAAATGTACACAGCAGGGATGCAGCCTAAATCTGTAGGTGTGAGAACCAAAGCTGGCAGCATCTGCTTTCTCGCTTGTTTTGCAACTTGAGCAACACGTGTAGTATTTTAATATGAATGCACGTTTATAGAAATCAATGTCATAGTTTAGTTACCGCATCCATTCATTTATATGTCGTTGATAATTTTAAGAGCTGGTGACTTTAAATGTACTTTAAATGTAACAAAACCAGTTACTATAGGAATACATGGAACTCAACAGTTTTAAATGAAATTGTGAGGGTAAATTAATAAACCATTTTAATGTGTTCTTGCTTACTGGCTCCAAAATATCATCTAACTACTTATCAGTAATTTTAAATAGATTATTATTCGAACTATAAATCTCCAATAATATCAGTAAGCATAATGATGTTACACATTATGTTATTGATTTTTTTTCTTTAAAACTTATTATCAATAAAAAGCCAAATGTTCCTGAGATGTTAACCCCAGTCTCAGGGACAAACAGCTGCATATGTCATTAATCTTAATTGATTGATTGGACTGCAAAATGAAATATTGACAGAAGTTACTATTGAACATCTACAATGATTCACTGTTAACAGCCCCTGAAAAAAGTGACAAGCAAAAAGTGAGAGAAGCAAAAGAAGTTACTATCAGACATTCCTAATGTATGTTGTTTCATCTATTTATTAATGGAAATATTTTTACTGTTTTTTTTTTTTACTTATTTAAATTAACTTAATTTAACTAGCAAAAAAAGTTAAAGATATTTTAGCTTTGCTCTTGTTTTAAGTTCTTTGCTGTTATTTTCTGAACTAACCCTTACCATAAGCCCATCTTTATAATGAAATAACTCCTCTGCTTCTATAGGTAAACATGATTTTAGATAGCTTTAGCTAACTTTAGGCTTGCAATAATAACATTTCTGTCTTGTTCTTCCTACAGATATAAACAGATAAAAAGAAAGTAGTATATGTTGAGTTTTATGGCATCGTTGAACTCAGGGGGTTCCTAACTTCCCTCCTAGTGTTATCACACTCACATGCATCACAGTTACTGATAAAATGTACTGCATTTATAACGCAATGCCTTTGACTGATGCCGGTGTAGTTTGGACCACGGTGAGATCAGACAGAGGTCATTTCATGGGGAAATTTCCATTAATAAAGAGATTTTTTTTTTATTATAAAAAGTGAGATAATTTCGCCATAATTACATTCATATATATCAATAAAATGATATTTTTTAGTTTTTACTGATGTCCTGCACATATGGTAAAATACAGATAACACTTAGTCACATGTTTGAGTTGATAACGACTTCCTGTTTTTTTTTTTTTCTTTTCTTTTTTGCATATTAAAGAGTCACAACACGGTCGGAAACATTAACTGTTCTTTATGGCTGGGTGATTGCTTTACGTTTTTCAGATACTGATACCGAAACTCATGTTCGGATCTCTGTCTCCCTCTGCAGGTCGAAAGCGGGAATGGTTCACCGTGGATGAGGCCATCAAAGTGCTGCAAAGTCACAAACCGGTCCATGCCGAGTACCTGCGGAGGCTGCAGCTCAGCTGCTCCCCCACCAACGGGAACTCCATCCTCACCAGCCCCCCATCGAACGACAACTTCCCCCACTACAGCGCCACGGCCAACACTCCGTCTACGGGTAGTGTGCTGGGCTCCTCCTGCAGATAGGACTGCACACCTTCCATCCTTGTTCTGCCAGACATGGACAGTTTACATGAAATTCTGTACAGTCTTGCATGGTCCCAATGACTTTTTTTTTCCTTTTTTGGAATTTCGACTCACTTGTATGTATCATTTCTAGTCTTAGCTGCAGGACAGACCAAAGCCATTGGAGGAGCTGTGATAAAGACTCATGTAAATGCTGGTTGGAGCTCCAGCTCTGACAGGATGATGGGGGGAAAAAAACATGAAAATGGCTGATACTGAAGGACACATTTCTTTTGTTTTTGCTTGCACCAGACTGATGAGCTGAAGAAGAGGAGGAAGAAGAAGAAGGTGCAGGTGTGACTGACCTGGTGAAGGATGATTGCCTTATAAAAAAAAATGTCGTATGAATGTCTAATTTCACTAATGACTGTTTTTTTTTTTTTGTATTTACTTTTTAGCAGAATTTATTTGCTTTTGAGTCAGTCAGTAAAGGCTAGAGTAGCCCAAACATGTCCATGTGACAGAATGTTTCCAGATTCTACCTTTGATTGTTTCACCAAACTTCGACCTTGTGCATTGACAGGTTTTAACATTTTGTATCCATTTTTTTTTTTTTTTAGTTTTGTTCCTTATGTCACAGAACTACAATGCCACATTTAATCGAGGGATTTCCAATAACATCCTACCAACATTATTATATATTTTTTGTAAGAGTCACTACCATATTTTTCCTCAAAAATGAAACCTCAAAATGCAATGCCTGTGTTTCACCAAATAATTTGTGCACTAAAATAGTTAGGGGAATAAACAGCTGTATATTTAAGAGGAAGTCACTAGAGGGCAGCATTGCAGCACATTTACTCAAACTCATACCATACAGTGGTTTTAAGAAATAAATATTACCAGGCCTCCCTAATAGTTCTTATTGAAATTAGAAATAAAATGTTTGGACAGTATTAGTATTTCAGATATCTGAAAAGAGGTCCTATCAAACATATTCTTTATTTATTTCCCTTATCTGAAGAAATTGATGATAAGACAACTCTACTATTTTTCGAAAAACAACATCAATCCATCTCCGTTTCAACATCTTGAATTAAAAAAAAATAAATATAAAAACTCAGACCAGTCTTAAAGACAAAGTATTTGTTTTCCTAAATAGGAAAAAGAGTCAGGAAAAAGTCCAAACATTCTTGGAAATCCATAACAACAACACTGCTTTGACCAGCATTGAATTTTAGTTAATATCCTACTAACTTAACTAAACATCAACTAAACCTAATTGACAGAACAAGCCAGGAAGGGTCTGTGTTTCTCACGATGTCATCAAACAAGAATCCAATGATGAAGAGTCAATTTTAGCCTTGGGTTTTACTGTAAAACTGCCTTAACTGTGGCAGGAACATAGTTTCTTTTATTATCCAGAGATGCTGAATGTCACTCTGTTGTGTAGCCAGTACTTGAAAAAAAAATAATGCTGTAAGACAGTGATGTCTTTAATTTATAAAATCTAGTTCAGATGATGAATAGTTAAAAATTTGTTAAAAGTATAATAATTAACATTCTTGGCTCAGAACAGAAAGGATTGGAATTGATTTCTTTACTATTAGGAAAACTCAACTGCAAAGATTATCAAAAAGGACTTAAGTCTTAACTACCAACAATAGGTAGGAAGTTTTATTTTGATCTTAGTGATTGGTCCCCACCGGTAAACAGCCATATAGATGATCAATATCACATTTGATCAGCAAAAAAGCATTGGCTTTTATCCTAGGGCAATAAAGGCACCATTTTATGTGTCCCTTAATGATAGGGACATGGTCATGTGGGTGTGTACGTAGCCGTCTGCACACGCTCTGTTTACATTGTTTGCAGTCTCGTTACAGCAGTTTTGATTACAAACAGGTCTGCAGAGATTTTCCAGACCTTGCAGAGATGTTCTTCATGTATCACAATCAGAAAAGTCAAAACACCCAGTCCCCTGTCCATCTCTATAGACTATGTTTTCAACTTAAGACAAACATCCTACATTGAAAAAAATATATACTAAGGCCAGGGACGTAACATGATATGGACAGGCATCTTGTAACTAGGCAGACATTTGTAAATAGCTTTGAAGTAACAGCATAGAAAATAAAGAACTGTTTTTAACCAGAATGAACCTGTAAAAAGTTCTAATGTTTTTATATTTTATAAACCATGTACAAATGTCAGAAAAAAACGAGTTTTTGTTGCAGTTCAGAATGTTTGTGTATCGTTGATGCAGAGCCACGGGTGTTAAAATGCAGAAGTCGTTTGGTTCAAGTGTTATTTACAGTAGATCTGAAATCAAATGGACTTTTTTTGGCACAATGTTGTAAAAAAAAAATCTAGTTGCATTCTTAACATCATTGTTCACCGATAAGGATAGATACCGATTTCAAAGATGTATTTCTCACAGTTCTTGGAGTGCAAACATTTCATCGCCACTTTAAGTCTGTGCTGCTCAAATGGTGGGACGTGACCCACATATGTGGCTTCCAGGGCTGGTTGAAGCTCTATAAACCAGTTCTTGTTCCACGCTGCTCCTACATCTGGAATTTTACATCCTACTGTAACTTTCTTTTACTTCAGGATAAACATTTGCTGCATTGAAATGTAATCTAACATGTTACCTACATAAAAAGTATTTATTCATCCTAGTAACGTTAAAAAAATAGACATTGGTCTCCATCAGTATGCCCTAGCATGAATAATCACACATTATGAAACTAGTTTTGTAAATTACAGTTGAGTTCTGCAGACTTTCAGTCAATGTCAACTGAATATAAGGTCTGAGGCTTATTGATCTTAAATTTAGATTTGCTTTTTTTTTCTATCTTGGGAAGTTTTCTGAAATCTGACATTTTTTACCCCTGTCTTTGAATGAGTATTTTAAATGTGTGATGTTGAACCTAAATACTAAATATGTGCCAAATTTTAAAAGATACATTTTATCCAGATTGCAATGGTTTTAGATGAAGAAAGATCAACAGATTGTGTGATCTTGTTTTTCAGCATCTTGGAATGTAACAAATTTAAAGAGCTAGAGTAACAAACTGAGCTTCCACAGTATTTCACGGCCCAAACTTTCAGATAATTCAGAGGAAACCTTTGTTCACTTGTTAAATTCAGCTTTAGGTTCAAACCTTTGCTGGTCTGTTGTTTGACACTAAAGAGAAGAATTTGGACACCTTGAATGTTTGCCGAGCACATTGTAAATTTTGAACAGAGTGTTTGGCTCATCGGAATCAATGGAAACAGGACACATGTAAGACTTTTCTGCTCAGGAAAGTGAAATGTCAATGTGATTGAAAGAGCTGGACTGGAAAAAAAAACTGTTTTTTGAGAAAAATTGAATTAAAGGGAAAAAAAACAATCTTATACAATTGTTTGATGAGATGACATGACAAATATTAGCCGCAGGATGACTTAAAGTTGGCCATCAGAGCTAAGAGTTAGCCACAAGAGCAGGTGTGGGCAAGTTGATTGGCTCTTGGGCCAATCAATTTCTATAAAATGATCAGTATTCTATTTGTCTAAAATAGAGTCTTGGGTTAGATTCCCATAAACGTTTACTATCATTACCATCATTTTCATATCATAAGGATGAACATATGGTCTTTCCAGTATGTTTAGTTTACAACAAAGAATTGTGAGTTCACATGACATCAGTGTGTTAAATGTGGGCCACTGACCAGCTCCACCCTCCATTCACAACCACCTTTAGAATCTGTAGCTACAGTACATGTCCTTGACCAGTGGGTATCACACTGTTCACACCTGATCAACTGACAGTGTCAGAGAAAGAGTTCCTGGGTAAAGATCTGTTCTGTACTGACCAACATGGACACAGAGTACATTTAGACAGTAAAGACCAACTCCTATTGGACAATCAGGAGGAGAGAAGTCACTCACTGAAGGACAAGGAAAAGGACAAACCCAGAGTTTCGCAGAGAGAGATGTGGAGGAGGGAGAGGGTAAAGTTTCATGTTTCTTATGTTGACTTTTCTAAGCTGTCTTTGCAGTTGTACCTGCAGGTGTCACCAAAATCACATGTTGCTTTCTATCTATCTATCTATCTATCTATCTATCTATCTATCTATCTGCCTGTCTATTTATTCTTCTTTGTATCCGTCTGTCTGTCACTCCTCCTGTCTGTCTGTCTGTCTGTCTGTCTGTCTGAGGATAATAATAATAAGACGTTTTTATTGAATACTCAACCTTCTGTTTTGAACGACTTTCCATGACTCCGTGTTTCAGTACGAATGTCAATCTTAACCAATCATAGGCATGGTGAGGGGCGTGGTTACAGAGACGTTCCACCTGAGGTGTCGTATTACATGTCCTTAGCCCCGCCCCCCCTGACGGAGGGCAGGTCGGTTTACCTGAGTGAATCTGAGAGGGAGGACAAAGCAGCAGCGCCGTTTGTGACAACTGTGTAGTGAAAATAGATGAGTTTTCTCTCAGGTTTACGCGAAGATGGATGAGGTGTTCCTGAAGTCAGCTATTCCCGCCTCTGCGGACTCTTTCTTCCTCCTGGACGACACCACTCTGGCTCTACCGTCCAAACCGGGCAACATAGCTTCGGTTAAAGGCGACTCGAAGGAGCGGAGTCTGAGAGTTCAGCAGCAGGTCCAGCTCACACTGGCCCGGAAGGCAAGGAGGACTCTGTCTAATGGTAACACAAATGACTGCCACACCTTGTGTAAATGGGTTTTTTATTACATTTACAACTGAGGCGTCCTTTCTCTGAACATTGACACTTGGCACGAACTACATCGTCATGTAAACAGACGCTAACGCTCACTAACATCTGTCACTGTGGTCGAGCTACACGAACAACGAATGAATGAAAACAGTCTGTTCGGCCATTTACAGTCATACATCTAATGTGGTAGTTTTGTGAATATAGTATTGATTAAAACTGTTGCTATGAGGTTAAAAACCTAGGTTTATCTTTCAGTTATTCATCATAGAAATACTCAGTACAGGGTTTGGTTGGCAGCAACAAACAAAACACTAAGACATGTTTTTTTAAGGGTGCTAGGAAATCTAGTAAAATATTTTCCAAAAAAGGGGAATAAATAATATAGATGAGTCAAACTATGCAGAGGAATAAAAACATATTCTCAGAACCAGACTGAAGTGCAGCCTGTAAAAAGATGAGAAACACAAAATTTACGAAAAAAGTTAGCCACAGATGTTGCCCTGCCATGGACCAAGATAAGAGGTGAAACGTTTTCCAAAAAAACTGAATGTCCATTTGGCTTACTAAACTCTTGAACCTCTAAGAGCATATTATTTGGGCTTTCAGAGGGTTGCAGTCGGATATAAAAGACATATTTAGTTTGTATTGGCCGTTTGTGGAATTCAATGGAGTCGAAAAAAGGAGAAGAAATGGGAAAATATACATATAAAAAACATCTTTCATTTTTAAATAAACACCTTATCAAGATAACACAGTGATTTAGGAGATAACTGAACAATTGAATGAATGAAAATAAGCTTTAACTGTGTAACATACTCAGTCTGAGTATGTAGAGAGTTTGTCTTGTTGTGACTATCATATTTATCCCAATGTTTTCAATTCAAAAAATCACTCTGCATTAAAAAAAGTGATGCCAGCATGGCAGATGGGCACAGCTGACTGTAAAAAAAAATAAGTAAAAATGATGTTTAGAATATTAGGTTTTTTTTAAACAGTGACTTCCCTAAGAGAAAGGTTGGTGACCGTCAGGTCAATGGTCCTCCAGTCAAATATGTACTCTCTGTGAGTATTTATCTGTGTTTCTGTGGGAACTGTAGTCTAGTGGATGCATACTATCATTCTCACCAAGGCACAGGTCACTTTAGAGTGATAGGAATTTTCACTACAGTACTTAGTAGCTTTCTAGTCCAACAGGTTCCTTCAGTTTCAGCTGAATGAAGGCTGATAGAGACTCATAATGGGAGCTGACAAACTCTTCCTCAATATGTCACTCACTCCCTCCCACTCATCACCTCTGTGTCTCATGTCCATTTAGTCCTAGGGATCAGTTTGAAGTCACATGGGTGAAGTTATATTAATAATAGGAGGAGGGTTGGCATCTCAGCATCCTAAGATAAAAGTTAGCAGAGACACTTTGGCACAACCGCTGAACAGACAGAAACCTTTATTTTATTAGAAAAAAAAAGAAGCTGCGTTTGGGTCAATTATTTAAAAGAAAAATCAGGTGCTCTTCAGAGAGGTTATAAGAAATTTTAGTACTTAGCTGAGTATCTCCAAAATGTGAAGGCCCAAATAATATGCTCCTAGAGGTTAAAGAGTTTAGTTAGGCAACTGGGCCTCAGATCTTTCAAGACTACACTTTTCAACAAGGAGCATATTATTTTGGCCTTCACATTTTGGAGATAGTCTAAGTACTGACCTTTTTTTTTTTTTTTTTAAATAATCGTTGGAGCAGTGGTTAATTCTGGCGGTTTAGTCAATAAAGAAGGGGACTTGGGTCTGCAGGGCTTCAAAAACACAGATGTTTTTGTTTCCTTTCTCTCCACTGGCTTCCTGTGATTCACTTATCTGTGCAGTGATTTTGCAGTTTACAAAACACTAAGATCTTGTGGTTTTGGTATTGCAAAATGCTTTGGCAAGAGGATACATTGAGAATTATTTAGTTTGGAGTTAGAATTAGAATTTGGACTAAGTTATGACTTAATATGAGACACAACGTTTGATAGAATAGACATAGAATTAATTATAGAAGACATAGAATTAAATAAAACTATGTCATTCCTAAAAAAGTAAAATCAAATATACAAATGCCTTAACTCCACTGACACTCAAAGGGTGGTGCCCTTCATATATATATGTTTATGTATATGTGCTTGAAAGACAGAGAGAAAGTTTGGATGCTTAACTGTTAAAGCTACCATTGTCATAGTTTCTCCTCCTATTTCCTGCGGGGGTGCTAGTGTGGCCTTTTGTGACTTCGGTGTGAAACTGCACACTCTAACTAAACCTCTTTGACTCGTCTCAGGTGGTGTCCACTTACAGAGGAGCACAGCTCAGAGCTTTGATACTGCAGATGGATATGTAACAAACATTAAGGTGAGGATCAGCCACACACACAAGTTTTTGTATTTCTTTGGTGAACTGAGAACACTCAGATGTTTCCCCTACCATATAGGCTAAACTGAGTTGACAAGTTTAAACATTCAACACACACATTTGAGTCTATTCAAATGTCCTGCAGCTACTTTACATCTGCATCATCATTACCTGTTGTCGTCCTAGTCCTCAGGTAGAGCACTGTGATTTAGAAGATGTTTTATCAGGTTATTGTCCTCATCTTTTTTTTTTTTTTATCTTGGGCTTAGAGTTAAGGCAATTTCTTGGCATGGGCAAACTAAGGTCCGAGGGCCAAGTGCAGCCCACTTGGCCTTTTAATTTGATTCATTGACTTCGTTGAAATTGTATAACAAATTCATATTATCATTATTTGTGAGTAGTGTGTTAGTAATAAGTGATAAGCAATTTGGATATAAGAGTCTGCAAAATGTGTAAATCATGGGTCTCAAACTCAAATAAGTTGAGGGCCACCATTTTATCGACGGGCCACATCAGCTTTCAGTGTTCAATTCAAAAGAAAAAAAAACAATATAAGATCAGTTTCCCATAGATACAGGAGACTGTGGATCAGGGTTTTAAGAACTATAGGATTTACCATAAAATGTGGAGAACAAATCTATGAAATATTATTAGAAATTCTTTCACGTCAAGGTGGGGGCCACAAAATATCATTCCACGAGCCGCAAATGGCCCACGGGCTGCGAGTTTGAGACCTCGCTGGTGTAAATGTTAATTACACCTCAGTCTTTTCCATGCATTGTGTGCTGTTTCCAGCAGATAGCATAGAAAACGGTAAAAGCATTTTAACCTGTATGCATAACACTTATCTTAATTTACTGTAATGCTCCATCAAGTTCTCATCTCTGCTCATGGCCTGGCCTCTGCGTCAAAGTTTGGAACCTACTGTGGGTTCTAAATCTAGAACCCCAAAATGGTTCTAACAGTAAATATCAAGTTTTACCATCTGTCAGGGTTAACAACTCAATTTAATTGACCCTGCTCTCTGCACGTCCTCAGTGCGTCACTGGATTACCTTCTGATTATCCAATCTACACGGTGAGAACGGGTCAAATTACAGATGGTACCTTTGTTAATGGCACATCCAAAAATAGTTCTGTGGGGACTCATTTGCATTAACTTGTTGGTGCCGTGTCAGCCCTGGATTTGACCTCTTTGCAAATCGTCAATAGTCTCTGCTATGAGTAATGAGATCAGAGCTCAGATGTCAGAAGAGCCAGTACTTTTGACCCCATCTATTACCACATGAGGAGTAACATGAAGTACCTTCTATTGAGCTGTTAGAAGTTTTAAAGCAAGGTCATCATGACATTGTGTCCTGTTTTCCACAGCTAAATGGATACAACAAGTACCCCCTGTCCAACAACTACATGCGCAAACCTTCCAGGAGGGTGGAGGTGTCTCCGCCTCAGAGCCCAGGCTCACCTCGCAGTCGCTTCAACTACAGCAGCCTCCGCTTTGGGAATCAGACTCACCCAGGGTTCAGTTATCCTCCGAGGACTGGACCGGTGCAGGACCACATGTACACTCCTGATTCTTTTCAGCGCTACGCCTTCTCCGAGGCTGTCCGTGGGAACAGGGCGCAGGTTTCCACCACTGCGCAAGGCAGCATCCATCAGAGGTCACTCAGACAGATACCGGCACCTCTACCCGCCTTTCGTAATGCAGGATATCAACAGAGCGTGGATTACTATGGCTCCCCCTGGAGTCACAACCAGACGTTGACCAGAAGACACACTGCACTGGAGAGGAGCGCAGATGTGGCACTGGGTGGTGTTCGACCGGAGGACGGTGTTTCTTGGTCGGCTCAGATCAGGAGGAACGCACATGCCTTACGCAGACTGAACTCATACCCACCTACGGCCACCAGTCTAGAAGTGGACATGGGCCGACCGATGGACGTGGAGCTGCCTTTGCATCAGGTCCAGTCACAGAACAGCAGCACTGTGTAGGATTATTGTACTTTTCTATTTCTATAGCCAATTTTTTTTCGCTTATCGTTTTGACATATTGTCATGTATATGTTTTTGGTCCATATTTATTTATTTCCTTTTTTTCTGAGAGTCGTCCCTCTGTTTTTACACAGGAAGTTGGACAACAATGTCCCAGAGATGACTTTAGAGAGAGCTGTGCATCTGCTGACTCAGGACAACGAGGAAACACTCGTATGTGCGGCGGGTCACATTCAGAACCAGTGTTTCAAGAGCATCGAAGCTAAGAAGATGGTATGTTGTGCATTTGTATCAGTAACGTTAAAAGGTAAAACCATGGTGGCCGCCATGTTGTTGGTATGTTGTCACCAATGAGCAGCTTGATTGGTCAAGCACGATCACATGTCAAACCATGAAGACGAACCAAAATCCTATTACGTCCTGAAGAAACTATTTTCACATAAAATGCCTCAACATAAAAAGATTGAACAACATTTTTCCTTACTGTAAGTTCATGTAACTCTTACTTATGATTGTGTAGTTGGATGATGTTGGAGTGAGATGATAATAGGGTTCACCTACAACCTTTCCTGCCTACACAGAAACATCTTCCAAACCATATCTCAAACTCTTGCATAATTCAACGCTAAACTTGAACTTAAAAAGAAAAAAAAAATACCCCAAGTGTGCTCACATTCAGCGTCCTTCTCTGGTGTCCAGGTGTTCTATCTACAGGGCATCGGGAAACTCCTGCAGCTTCTCCACATCGACAACGAGGAGGTGCAGCGGATGGCTGCAGGAGCGCTACGCAACATTGTGTATCAGAACAACGAAAACAAGATGGAGGTGAAGGAGAACAACGGCATGGACCTTATTTTGAGTGCACTGAAAAGCAGCCGAGACGTGGAGACCAGGAGACAACTCACAGGTCAGTGTTCTCTAACTGTGTTCCATGTCCTGAAACAATAAGCTACAGTATATTTTTTATTTTTATTTCTTAGGTCTTTTGTGGAACCTCTCCTCCCATGATCTTCTCAAGGAGTGTCTGTCCAAAAAATCTTTATTTGTCCTCACTAAGTACGTCCTTGTTCCAAGTTCGGGCATTTCAGAAGGCGAGAACCCAAAAGACGAGTTGCTGGCTGACGATGAGGTCTTTCACAACGCTACAGGCTGCCTGAGGTACACTCACCTTTGTTAGCTCTGAAACTGGAAACTCTGAGTGCTATCAGAGTAAACTGACACCCAGGACTGGAGGCAGACTTTTTAGCAAATGCCTAAAAAACACAGCAAACACCTTTTGACGAATCACTGAAGTCATGTTTAAAGTGGAAATCAGTTCCCATATGGAGAAACAGATGGATTGGAAGTTAGAAGTAGGAGACCTCAGTTGGGGAGTGTGAAGGAAAGGCTACTGAATTGATGATATTACAGAGAGTGAAAGTTGGCAGGAGGCAGATCTGCTCCCACTCTGCCTCACTGCGACTGTATGTGCCAAAGATTTATGAGTAAACAGTCTCTCATCGCAGTATAACCCGATAGCAGCCCTCAGAAATCTGCTGAAATCCAAAACGCTGACTGTAGATCTGTGGAGACTATCAAAGACCATCAAGGTTCCTGATGAAAAACTTCACTGAATTTGTTCTAGCAGCTGTCAGCAAGCTGCAGGATGATGGATTAAAGGGAAATCTTTTAGCCTCTTTCACTTTAGGGAGCACCGTTGGTCAAAAAAAGTCTCAACCTCCTTCACTTTGACCAAGTCAGCACTGGAGAAATGATCTCCATACTCCTTAAAACCATTAGTCACCACTGATAGCTGTGACTATAGGGAGGAGAGTTAATGTCTTACTGGGGGCTTATTTAATAAAGTCCTGCCATCTGGTAAAGAAATTACTACAGTATATCTCATGGCTGTACTTAAAAATTCCAATTTATTACATTATAGGTACTTTTAAACACTTTAAGACAACTTTTACTTTTTTACTATCTATGTTCATTTGTGTTGTTACTACTCTCTTAATGAAACTTATTATTACTAGTATACTGTATAGCTATGATATACATCTCAATCTAGAGAAGCCAGATTGAGATGGTTTGGACATGTTCAGAGGAGGGACAGTGGAGAATGACCCTAGAGATGGAGCTACCAGGTGAGAGACAAAGAGGACATTGATAGATGCAGTGAGGGAGGACATGGAGGTAGTTGGAGTCAGAGTAGAAGATACAGAGGACAAGGGGAGATGGGAAACGTTGACTCGCTGTGTCAACACCTAAAAAAACTGACAAAGTGAAAGGAAGAGAAAACTGTATAGATATACTAATAAATAAATACTAATCTAAATTTGCTTCTTAAGTTTTATTTATAACTGTAACCATATTTTATAAGGTGTTTATTTATAGTTATCCTTGCTTTGTTTTTGGATAATTCTTGTTATATATAACCTGCTCTGTGAATATGTATAAATGTATTTAGTTATTTAGATGTATTTTTAATGTGCCGTATAAGTTTACCTCATTTGATTTTGTTTTGGTTAATTATTAGTTTTTGTTGCAAATCTTTAGAGTTGTAAATATTCATTGATTGATTATTTTGCTAGAAATAGACTTATTCCAATATAAATTAGACACTCCTTAGTGGTTTTCACAATTATAAAATTTGCGAAGCATTGACATTGTTTTTTTCTTCACCTTGTTTTACTTTACAGTCGTTTCAACTCAAACTCCGTTTGTATTTTATTTACTTTTTATTTGTAACTTCTGTTTCTCAATGATGTCATTTTGAGCCATGAACCTTAAAACTTTTTCTACCTAAGCTTGCTTCAATCTAATTTGTTTTTAGCCAGCTGATTATCTTTTTCTAATGTCATTTTTAACTGTCTTTCATCGTCTGAAAGAGTATTAAATAATAGCAGCTCTCGACTTTTATTTGTTTACATCTTCGTCTGTGATGTGAAAAATCGTGAAGAAACTGTTTCTTCCGTATTTTTTTTTTTTAAATGCCTTAAACCCACTCAGCAAAATGAGATGGTTATTAACCTTTGTGTTTCTATTATAGCACTTATATAAAAAAATGTCTACAGCGAGGGTATGTGTCATGCAGTTGGTTTCATAGTTGGTTTCTAGTTGCTGACAAGTCTCTGTTTACAAAGCAGAGAAGAATTAGACTCTGCTCCCCTGGCAACTAAAGCCACATGAAAAGAGTCTGAGCCTGAATTATTCATCCAGCTCCAGCCTTTGTTCTGCCTGTTCATCTGAAATCAGTCCTCGCAGGGACAAGGTTATCAAGTTCTCCTGATCATATTCTCTTTCCCATGCCCTACGTACCGATGAAACATCTCAGGAGTTTCTCTTCAGTTTGTATCTTCATCACTTCATCCAACTATAAAAACAAATATAAGAAAACACAAACCAAACTTGCCGAGTAAGCGCTTATTACTGCATCGTTTAATATTACAATACAAACCCTAATTTGTTTCTTTCTATTATCTCTGTAACGTGAGTCATACCAGATCTCATTGCGACATGAAAATTTGTTGTGACAGGTTTCAATGTTGTTACAGTTTATTCATTTACTACTGGTTAACATGCATATAAAAACATATTTCACAACAGAATTATTCCTTTTTTTTTTGTTCCCAGAAACCTGAGCTCTGCTGGTCCAGACAGCCGTAAGGCAATGAGGCATTGTGAGGATCTCATTGACTCTCTGGTCTATTACATCAGAGGAACCATAGCTGACTATAAGACAGATGACAAGGTAGAGAGAGTGGAAAAAAAAAAAAAATCTCCAAAACCCATATCTCCACACCCGTGTTTCGCCAAAGCTCTTTCAATGTATTTAAATATTTGTGTTACAGACTCAGTTAGAGAAGGTATGGTTATTCATAATTATTTCTATTTATTTAATCTTTAACAACATTCTTTTCCCATATAATTATAGCAGAGGTTCTCAAACTGTGGGGCGCGTACATAGGCTCCCTCTAGTGGTACCCTGTGTTTTTTAGTAGCCATTGCCTAATTAAGCAAAATCAGGAGTTCAGTAAGTTACAGTTGACACAGGCACAGAGGCATTATCAGAACTATGACCGGAAAGGATTGTGTTACAGAATCACTATGATAAGTTAATATTTGTTTATCCTTATTCCTATTTATTTAAAAATATATGTTTTCATATATTTATTATGTTCTTTTTTATCCCCTTTATCCACATGCTAGCCTCTGAACATATTTACATAACTGCAGCAGAGGTTCTCAAAATATGGCACACTTACTGTGGATGGCACTCTAGTGGTACTTTGCAGAATGTGACTAGGTAATTCATGTAGTAATAAATGCACTTATAAATGCTGTTTTTTTTCCAGCATTTATTTGATCGCTTTTTCCTTGTATGTTTAGTATGTGTAGTAGCCATGGACTGTAATGATGTAAAATTCAGTAATTTAGTCAGTTACATCTAACACAGGCACAGAGGCATTATCAAGACTATTGTGGGAAACAGTGTGTTTGAGGTTGATGAAGATATTTAATATTTAATATTATGCTTTTCTATGGTGGATGGTTGAGTGTTGCTCTCTTCAATGGACAGAGGCATGAATAGGAGTTGAGGAGACTGTGGATCAGGGTTTTGAGAACTATAGGATTTACCATAAAATGTGGAGAACAAATCTATAAAATAATTTTATAAATTCAACTTTCACATCAAGGTGGGGGCCGCAAGATATCGTTCCACGGGCCGTAAATGGCCCATGGGCCACGAGTTGAGACCTCTGCTCTAGCATGTAGGGCTATGGTGGTTGATTTAGTTGTAGTTTTCCAAATGATGCTTTAATTTTGATTCCCTTGTCCAACAGTTCTCTCTGGTGTCTGTTCAGTTTGCAGTGTATTTGCATCACTGTAATTGTCTTACTGTAGTAAACAGCGAAGGAGGAAACTTGGAGCAGACGTCTGCTGAATAAACACCAGGCAGACTAGAACACACCTGAGACAGTCTAAGGTTCATTGTCCAACTCCCTGAATGTGAACTTTTGCTTCAATGTGGAGACAAACATTAAATTCCATTTAAAAAGTGACAGCCCTAATCTGACTTAATCCCCACTCTGAGTCAGTTAAACCGCCGTGGTTGTGTTCATCTGTGCACAGTCATCAGTTTGATCTTCATATTGTTTAATTTATTATTAATGCGGTTTTCATCTCTGCTCTGAAGTCCACAGAGAACTGCGTCTGCATCTTGCACAACTTGTCTTATCAAATGGAGGCAGAGCTTCCTAAAAAGCATGCCAAGGACCTGCGAGAATCTTGGCAGAACTTGGCTTCAAACCACAAGACCGTCAGCTGCTTTCCTCAGCGCAATGCCAGGATCCCAGAGGTAATTCCCAGTAAATCATGAGCCCCAGTGATGATACATGAATTGTGGGATAACTCCTTAAAAACAGCCAAACTTGTTTGATCAGCTTGTGTTTAATTACCTGTTAGAACTTGTTGTATGAAAGCAGTGATATTTGACGGGAGACGGTGACGAGGCAAATGTTCACATATGGGTAAAAACAAGTTGAGGTTTGTAAAAATCTTTGAAATATAAGCAACAGCAGTTGGTGGAGATTTAATTAAATACAACCATATGTTTGGACCCAAACTGATCATAATATGGTGTTGAATTAACAGTGTGCTGGCTCATCGATCACACTGAACTGTTGAATAAATGCATGTCTAGTGATGAATTTCTGGCTCATCTATTTTGAAGGATTTATAATTTTAGAGAAATTTCTTTTAAAGCTTCTATAGGGTAAAATGTTTGAGAATATTTTTTATCAAAATAGAATGGGTGAAGTGTCTCAAAAATATAAACCTATAAAACAATAAAGATACTAGAAATTCATCAGGTAAAATTTTCAAAATAAAAGAAGGTTTCAAGAATAGTACAAAAAACGAAAGAAAGTTTAAATTTAACCCTTTAAGAGGCATTGTTGAGCATACAATATGGCATAGACATTCAAATCCTTTAGCCATTTATAAAGATTATTTCTTGCAACGTTGTCACTGTTTTTCTTGTCTTGCTTATTTTATCTGAAAAACAAAATATTAGCAATTTAAACATTTTTATATACAAGAAACCTGTGATAGAAAAATAATACAATACATTTCATTTTAAAATATTTAAAAAACTGCAGTTCACTGCAATGCATTTGACTATTGCTATATCATACCATACCTAAGTTTTTTACTTTTTTACATTTTAACTTTTTTACTTTTTTACATTTTAAGCAATTGGTATGGTGTTGTCAGTTTGTTTTCGAGATTGTTAATTGTTATTGAAATAAATAAGGCAATGATTTCCTTTTAATTCCAACAAAAATCAAACTACATTCATGGGAAAAGTTATTGGACCACCATAGTTTTCTTTAATTATTTGTACATTTTAATGTCTGATACCACTGAAGGTATATTTAATGCCTGAAGCGATGTTTTTGGCAGTACAATGCCTTAGCTATCAAGAAAACCATGGAAAAATTCTTGATATCTCTGAAATTAAACTCTTCTGAGCTGTTTTTGTCGTTATTATATTTGTCCAAACGAATGCACCTTGAGTAGTACTAGGCATTAAAGTTAACAAGAAATGGAAGTGAACAGCAGGGTGGTTAAATAAATTTTCCATCACTGTATTAGAGCTCCTGTACGTCCCCTTTAATTATTTTCTGTTCCGCCCCCCCCCAGCAAGAAGAAAACAATTTGCACCCCACCACCGCCACCACCACCCACTCTTTGCCGCAACAAAACATAACAGAATTTGTCTATAAAATAGTTATACTATAATAATTATACTAAATCTTACCTCTGCATAACATTGTATCCTTGTTAACATAAAGAAAACAAAAACAAAGAGATATAGTTCAACTTACAAGGATGTGCAGTTCCCCAGGGTCACAGGCGCCCCCTAAGCATTACACCGCACCCAACCAGGGGGGCCGCCCCACTATTTGAGAAGCACTGCCCTAGTGTATTATGTTTCCACAACGTCATTCAACCTCATTTAAAAAAACAAATATTGTTCTGGTCGACAGCGGTGTCCTAGTGCTTAAGGAAGTGGACTTTACCACTGTGGTGCTCTGAGTATAGCTGTGCTCTGACCCTTACACACTTGTGTGGGGGTTATATGGTAAAGTGTGATTTGGGTGGCAATTGTGGAGACTGCTGCCTCTGCTATCCAAACAGATGGAACTGTCTGTATGAATATTGTTTTGTGCAAAGTAGAAAACAAGGAGTTTTTTCCTTTTTTCACACAAAACTTGTTGTTTTCTGTGAAAAAACCCACAGAAAACAAGATTTTAATCAATCTACTGCAGCAGTAGGTTGGTGCTGCACAATGGCAGCCAGGCTTCATTAGCTTTAACTCTCTGAGAGCCCGTGGTTCAGACTCAGGGTGAAACCGTGTCGTTGATCACGGAGCTGTGACTGAACCCTGTGACCGGGCCAGCAGAGAGCTGCAGCTCATCCTCGTCGTCTCTCTGTTTCCCTTTAGCACCTGGAGCGACAGAGCCCCCTGCTGGAGGAGAAGGCAAACCCCCGTGGGGTAGAGTGGCTGTGGAGCCCCATCACCATCCGCATGTACCTGTCGCTGATCGCCCGCAGTGTCAGACACTACACCCAGGAAGCTGCTGTGGGGGCGCTGCAGAACATCACAGCTGGAAACGGACCTGTAAGACCACACAGGAACATCAGTACCAGGGGCGTAGCCAGAACCCATTAAATGGGCGGGCCCCGAAAAAAAATCATCGAGTTCCAACCCCAAAGTATTATAGCCTAAGTTTGATAATGAACATCAGCCCTCATTATGACATGGTCAGCCCTCTCATTGGATGGGACGGGCCTGACTGACAAGTGGGCGGGCCCAACCCGCCAGAAGTCGTTCAGAGACAAACGGGTTTGGGTTTTATTCACCTTAACAACAGTTATCATTAATATGATTTTCATCAGCAACACGTACAGCCTTTAGTTTGACATTTTGGCAAAAGATGACTGATCAAATATCCTTAATTATATAGAGAGACAGATGGACGGAGGAATGGACAGATAGATAGATAGACAGATTGATAGAAAGAATTGTATTATTTTTAAAAAAAATATCTTTCCTGAAATTAAGGCTAGCAACAGTTTATTAACTATAAAGTCAGGGTTAAAATATATATAAATATATATACATATATATATTTGTGTGTATATATGTATGTATATATATATACTGTATATATATAGTATATAAATATATATATATACTGTATATATGTATATATATATATATATTTATATGTGTATACATGCATTAACTTAGATAATAATACAGATGTTATACACATATATATGCTGTAGCGCACATATAGTGTATAAATACATATATACATGTACCGCATATAGAAATATATAGATATGCATACATATATGGGAATTTGTTTACATTGATTGATTGCATCATTGATTTGGTCCAAGTTTTAACTGGGATTCTCTTCTTGAGGCAATCCACACAATTATCTGGTCTTGGGACTGGCACAAATAAAAACTCTACTGGGTTGTGCAAATATATACATACATAAACATATATAGCATTTTCATATAGTATATGTATATCCATAACAATTACATGTCCACATATAAATATACATGCATACATATATATATTATATATAGCATTTTCATATAGTATATGTATATCCATAACAATTACATGTCCACATATAAATATACATGCATACATATATAAATACATACACAAACATACAGCCAAACTAACATTTGCATTGTGCAGCACATACAGTATATACATACATACAGTAAAATATACTAAGAGTATAAAATATGCTATAAGATATAAAGTGTATTTAGAAATGTAAGGGTATAATGAAATATAATCGACGTTGTGGTTTATTTCACTATATTATTGGAGGGTTATTGAATATACTCTCTCACCCACCCGTTATTTGTCTTTTCTTCTCCCCCTCAGAGATGAATTGAACAGTTTGTTTGCCCGGGGGACAAAGGAGTCTTCTAGTCTGTTGGTCTTGAGTGCAGAGAAATTAATTAATTATTGATTATGATTAATAACAACAAATACTGATTAATCTTAATAAATAATTATTAATCGACTGCTGGCTCTAGATCAATCAGGTGAAAAGTTTGATTTGCTGGACCCCTTCCTGCCTCATATATGACACATATTTTTATATTCTCAGGTCTCTGAAGCCATTGCTTTCACCATCGTCCAGCGAGAAAACGGCCTCCAACACATGCAGAAGATATTACAGGAGGGAGAGAGCGACGTAAAAAAGATGGCCGTGTCCCTCATAAAAAATCTCTCTCGCCACCAGGAGCTGCACTCAGACATTGGTAATGTTCTATTTTTAATTATTCATCAGCCGGTCTTAAAAAGTGGCCTAATAATAATTCCAGAATAACTCTGACAGCCAACCAAAGCCTGTAATCACTTCTCTTATCCTCAGAGAGTCAGAAAACAGTCCACATCTGCTGTCATTACATCCAAATCCAACCAATTAAGTCTTGTTTTATTTTAGGTTTTTGTTTGGTTTAAAGGCAAAGCTGAGAATTAGTTTGGACAAAGCTATAATGTCTAACATCAAAATGTGTGAACTGAGGGATGAGTCAGTGCAGCAGGTTAGGGCGATAAAAGATTAGTCGTGATATGATTCTGAGTGGATAAAAGTTTGACCACATTCTACCCTGTAGTCAATGTCCTCTGCTCCTGTATAGTGGGGCAAGTGTTACCGGAGGTTGTTATGATGCTGCCTAACGACGACACGGGCACCGACCAGCCCACGGACGTGACCGCTTGTCTCTGCCACGTCCTTACCAACCTGAGTCAGAGCAACTCGCAGCACGTCAGAGCCATCGTCAACCAGGGGGCGCTGCCGAAGATCATCAACATCAGCACCAGAGACAACGGGTGAGTCTACGGACAGATGCCACTCCATCACACAGGCTGAATGATTCAGTTTGTAGGGGAAAATAACAAATATATTTTTCATTTTAATGTTTATTGTCCCGTCACTAAAATAAGTCAACTAACTTTTTGAAGGTTTAAAGACAACTTTCTTTCATTTCTTCTAAGACAACTGAATGCTTCAGTCCCTCATTTTCTTAGCATTGAGAAACATAACAGTAAAACCAGAAAAATCAGATACCAAAATAAGACACCAGTTGATATTATAATATTTATCTTATGACTTTTTGATATGGATGTCCCATCATAACTTTTCTCAAAATCTGTTTTGCCGACATTCCATCCAAACACTTAATTTACTATTTTGTTATCAACTAATACTCTATGAGTATGAGATGAATTAGTAGAGCTCCAATGCTGCCACACAGTGGAATTCACTTTAAAATACAGCCATTTGTCCACAATTGTATTTTTAGGGTACACAGCATTTGGCGAAACTCAGACATTGCCTTATCAGGATTTTTAATATAAAAAAAAACAAAACGACTTATTATTCCTACAGATGTTAGATGTTCTTCTTTCAGCTGTCCCTCTTTCAGGAGCTGCCACAGCAAGTCAACATTTTCCATTTCTCCCTGTTTTCTGTATCTCTTACTCTAACTCCAACCACCTCCATGTCCTCCCTCACTGCATCCATCAATCTCCTCTTTGTCTCCTACCTGGGAGCTCCATCTCTAGGATCATTCTTCTACCAATGTATCCACTGTCCCTCCTCTGAACATGTCCAAACCATCTCAATCTACGGATATTATGTAATATGCAAAACAATGGCCAACCTATACTATTGGGCGTTGTTAAAATATACTGTAATTACAGGACAGTTGTGAGACCAGCCATGATGTATGGATTAGAGACATTAGGAATAGGCAGAAGACAGGGGACACAGGTGGAGGCGGCAGAGTTAAAGATGCTGAGATTCTCTTTAGGCAAGACAAGGATGGACAGCATCAGGAATGAAGTGATTAGAGAGACAACACAGACAGGAAGCCAGATTGAGATGGTTTGGACATGTTCAGAGGAGGGACTGTGGTTACATTGGTAGAAGAATGATCCTAGAGATGGAATTACCAGGTGAGAGACAAAGAGGAGATTGATGGATGCAGAGAGAGAGGACATGGAGGTAGTTGGAGTCAGAGTAGAGGACACAGAGGACAGGGAGAGATGGAAAATGTTGACTTGCTGTGTCAACCCCTGGAAGAGGGACAGCTGAAAGAAGAATTTAAAATATACTATAATTATTATTGTGGTGATGATGATTATTATTATTCTTGTTATTGTTGTACTTATTGTTTATCAATTATTGTTGTGTTGTTGTTCCAGTTATGGTCCGTCCAGAGCAGGTCAGAGCGCCTGCCTCCTGCTGCACACCATGTGGAAACACACAGATCTTCACAGCTCCTATAAGAAGGTGGGTGATAGACACAGTCACAGTCAGAGCAGCATGTGCTCCTCAGAAGATCAATCACAGCCTGGAATGAAACTCTCTCTCTCTCCACAGTGTGGCTTCAGGAAAGTCGATTTCATCAACGCCCGGACGACCAAGGTTGTGAACTCCAGTCGAAGCTGAGTCGGCGCTCAGTCACTGCACTATTTTACTACAACAGTATTCAATTAAGTAGTGTTTGTTTACTGAAGATTTAGGAAAAAAATAGAAATGTTCATGAAACAGAGTTTGCCATTGGTCCTGTTCTCATCACAGCAGGAACTGTTGAAGAACACTGACTGTTTTACTCTAAACTAAAGGAACTTGTTATTGCTAACAGGGCTGCAAACTAGCCAATAGCTGATAGCCCCAAGGAGACAAGACATCCGTGACATGCGTGAAATTACAACGGGGTTAGTAAGTTAACTAGTTAGTTAAACATTCATCATAACACTGGTCCTCAACCTAATCTAAAGTGACAAGTTCCGACCCCAGAAAAACTTCACCTTTATTTATTACAACATTCAATATCACTTCAGTACCTTTACTTTCAAAGTATAATCGCTAACTTTTTGTCTAGCTATAAAAATTGGATTTTTTTTTTCCTTGGCCTGTGACCCACTCAAAATACGTCTGTGACCCACTGCTGTGTCCCGACCCACCAGTTGAGAATCACTGCCTTATTAATATACAGTCTTCCCTCTCTACGTCACCCTATATTTTGTTAATCTGATTTCACGAGATGTTTGTTATACAGTTTATGTCAAATAATCATTTTCTGACCTAAAAAGGTACACAGTTATAATATATATATAAGCCAAAAGACACCACTGGTAGCTTGGTTTACCAAGACAGGATGGATGCAGCATCCAGCATGCTCCTCTGTTCCTCATTCTGATTGGCTCTACTCTGCCTCCTTGTGGTTCTGCCGTTTCTTTGGCCTCCTGTAAACAAAGCATGGTGATGTAACCATAGTAGAGTAGGATAAACCTTCTGATCTCTAAAAAGAAAAGAAAATTATGTATGTAGTTAAATAATATAATAACTATTTCGCCTCTACTTTGGATTTTTTTTTTTCGTGTGGAACACGATTATTGTGACAGGAGAGGGATCACTGTACTGCAAGAAAGTCACACGGATTAAATTAGAATATCTTACAGCCTTACCAGATTAGCACAGTTGATCGGATTATTGAAAAAACATTTAACAAATTTGACACAGCTTGAACGAAAATATTGCACCAAGTATAAGTATTCTCATATATTGGCCACAAATGTAAACACATCTTTATCTAATATTTTGGTGCTTTATCTACTATTCCCATAGATCAGATAAAATAACATCAACACCAAACTGTTAACGCAGTCGTGGCAGCTGATAGGTTCATAGTGTTTTGCTGTGAGTGTGTCTTAGGTCTTCATTTTGTGTTGTGATGTCATTATTAATATTTCTTCAAAGCGTTAAGTATGGAGATCAAACAATGATCTTGATATGCTGTCATTGTATGTACTGTATATAGTGTTTCAGAGTCCAGTGACTTGTTCTGGTAGGAAACCCTGTGCTTGTTTATAAAATATATTATTTCTTTTCTCTAAACTCTGCTCCTCATTATTCCACCATTACCTTCATGACATTTTTGTGAGGTCGCGAGACCTTCCCATCATGATTGAACGTGACCTTTTCCTCCACATTAAGACATAATTAAAAAGATTCTCATCCCACTGAGGTGGATGCTGAGGTCTGTGCCTGAGGTTTAGAGCGGAGCCTGTGGTGGGCGAGCTGCACTGCGGCACAGCTGAAGGGTAGAGGAGGTTGGGTGGCAGCCAACGTCTCCATGAGGTTATAGAATGTGAAACACTGAGGGAAAAGGTCCAGGAGAAACCTGCACCAGATCATTGGTGGTCCTCCTAACATTCTCTCTTTTTTGTGTGTCATTCCCTGTTGAGATGAACTCTATCTAATGAAGCCAGTGCCAACTGGGAAATCTGGAAAGGCTTAGCTTCACTCCAGGCGGTGGTTGAATTAGCAGAAAAGTGAATTAACAATAACCTGCAGTGTAATTACAGCTCTGCAGCAGTTGTTCAAGTTGTTGCTGCACAGTATGTTTGCACAACAATAAGGGGGTGAGAGTGAGATGGTCTGTTAAGCGAAAGCGGTAAGTGTACGTTATAATGTTAAGCACCTATTGTGGTCATAAATCCTCACTGGGAAATGTCTCCAAAACGCTGGCTTTTGTCCTAGTAACTCTTAGGACCTCAGCTTTGCTAAATCAAATTTTTGTCTTTTCAAAATTACTTAAGAAATAGGAATGGTTTATTGTTCATTCACTGAGGGGGAAAACACACTTTTTTCAGTAGCTCGAGAACAATAACATATAAAAAGAATAATAGAAGACATAAAAGAATAGAAATATATATATATATGCACACCAAAAACAAGATATGTTAAATAGAAAGATAAGAAAAATGTTAAATGTGTATAGGCAGTATGGCACACACACACACATATATGTGTATATATATATATACACACACACACCAAAAACAAGATACCAGTTAAATAGGATAATGAAATTGACAGTATGAGATAGGGATAAATTGTATTAACACAATACGCATGCATGAAAAATTAGCAGATGACAAACCAAACCTAAAAGTTAACCAAGGTAAAGTTAAACTATGGTATGTAAGTAAAATAAAAGTTAAAATCTTGTAGATTATAGTCAAATATTAATAAACAAGGTTTAGTCAAAATTGTTTTATGCCAACCATGCTAACCAGACAGACGTTCAGATAAAAAGATCTAAATACGTGAAAATATCCAAACTTGGAAAGAAAATAGCTCTGTTCTATCAAGGAGTGGCTAAAGATGACATAAAAATAGCTAATAGTTAAACAAAAATACCTTTAAAAAAGCAGAATAAAAAAAAGGAATATAATTTAGGTAAATAAATTTAGCTGTAAAAAGGGATTTTGTCAAAATGGTAAATGGTGACTTGTTATGACGGGCCATAATATATTATCTTCGAACTCTTTTAGTCTTAATTAGTGTAATCGTCCAAGATCATCGTTTTTGGTGCAAGTAGAGGGTGATTCTCCTGTCTCTTCCACTATGACCAGTAGGGGGCAGTGTTGTCACGGTAAACCGATCCTTTATTTTTTTCCCTTAAATAACTATAAATAGCTTCAGCTTAAAACTGTCCCTGAGTGAGACTTTGTCCTTGAATAACATTTTTTTTAACATCCACAAACTCTAAATCCGACTTGTTTAAAGTGGTTAATCTCAGAGATTAAAGCCTAATTCTGCCTATTTGAGGAAGTGACCCACACTTGTTTCCCTCTGTTTCACCAACAAGCTCCAATTCCCTCACTTTGTGATCTATTTTGGTGACGGGAAAAGTCACCATAGCACAGCCTTTGGTTGGAATAAGGAACAAATCCTTTTGAACAAAAAGCCTCCTTTTTCACAGCTGAGCCTGATGAGAGAATCGCTCAGATTTACCACTGCACATATTTCACAAAGGAACGCTCGCCTTTCAAGCAAAAGACGAGGTTAAACCAGGGCACCCGTGGTGTGGATTAGTCCACGACATTAATCAGATGTTCACTTTTGTAGTTTTTTTTTTCCTGTGATGAATAACTTTTCCAACGTTCCCTTTTTGAAGACGGATCTTTGTGCCGTCGATACATTGATGTAGGAGTTGTGGCACTGAGGGGGAACATGTCGGACACACAGTCAAAGAAAGGAGTCTTTGAGGCGAAAAGCTACAGTGGAAAACATCCCACTTTTTCTTTTTTCTAGCTTTACACTGAGGCTATTGTTGAGGGTCTGAGCACTCAGGACAAAATGGCCACACGCTGGCTTATTCTCTGCAAAACATTTGGGCCATAAAAGTAGGATCTCAGCTCACATCTCAGTCCAACATTGTACCGTTTCATGTTAGATGCTGTTAAGGTTTTTCTATTCTTTCGACTGTTTGGGCGTAAGGTTCCTGAACTCCTGAACCAATGGGTGGTTCTCAAACTACATCACTTGGGTTCTCTCTTGTGGTGTTTGTTTTTCCACATATGTATTGTGAAAGATTTCTGGTGATGTCATTGACTATACACCGTATAAGTAACTAAAAATCAGCTTCAGTATTGTTCTAGACGTGGAAATGTTTCTATAAAGTCAAGTCAGTTGTGTGGCAGTTGGTGACCTAGTGGTTAAGGAAGCAGACTTGGGTCTGTAAGGCCCCAGGTTCGAATCCCCCTACCCTGAGCAGGGTCCCCAGGTGCTGGCTCAGCCAGCAGCCCCCTGCTCACTACGGTGATGGGTTAAATGCAGAAGCATAATTCCCCAAAGGACACTTCCAAGGGATTAATAGAGTTCTAAAAAAATGTTAACAAAAGCCTTAAAAAAAGAGAAAGTTGAGGCAAAGAAACATTTTAGAGCAAATAACATTCTTTTGGTTTGAGAAACCAGGTTTTATAGGGGTAGAGGCCTAGTGGTTAAGGAAGCGGACTTGGGTCCACAAGGTCCCCAGTTCGAATCCCCCTACTGCCAAGTTACCGCTGAGATGCCCTCAGCATGGTATTATCCCCACTCACTGCTCCACGGGCCACTGATCACTTTGGTGATGGGTTAAATGCAGAGGCCACATTTCGTTGTGCGCTGTGGTGTGAATCACAACGTCACAATGACAAAAAAATAATTCTTTAATTCTTCTTCTTAATACGTTTTTTGTTACCAAACCTTTGGCTAAACATGAAGTGATCTTTGTAGTTTTCTTGTAAAATTACTTTTATTCAAAAGTCCAGGGTCGACTTTTAACTTTATGGACACCAAAGAACAGACGAGTCTGAGCTGACGACCGATCAGAACATTTCATTAAGTCTAAAAATTTCTGATGCAAAGTCCACAGGAGAGTCCAACAAATCTCCTCACAGTTAACGGCAAATTGTCCGACACATTACTCCTTTGTTACTGCAGCAAGTCTTCACTGAGAATCCTCTCAGGTTTTAGATTTGCAAGTCCAATCCACCATTTCTAAATTTCTTCAGATGAATGTGAATAATTGCGGAATCATAATTCCCAAGTACGGATACTATTTTCTCTCCAAGATCCCACTGTGTGACTTTGTCAGTGACATTACAGCCGTCACGTGAATTATCTGGATTTTGCCTCTCATCCTGATAGCAGGTCTTCTAGTCAGGTCACGTTGTACTTGTTTAAAGGTGACTGCTGTAAGAACTTTCGGCTGTTGAGGTGAGATGAAGGAGTGAAAAAAGCCTGAGAGTTTTCAGTCCGACACAGAAAATCGAATCTGAATTTTTTTCCCCCGAGCGAGAGAAGATAAATCCAGTACTTGAAAAGCAAGGTCAGGAGAGAGTGGAAGTCTGAACACTTGAGGGATTCCAGCCATTAAGGCGTAATAGATGCACTGGGTCTGGTAGAAAAAAGCTGCACACAGGTAGATTCTTTAAAAAAGGAAAAAAAAAGATAGAAAGCTTTGCACGGATGCCAGAGAGTAATTAATGGCAGCCAGTGCCAAACGCAGCAGACGGGTCAGGAACGATGAAGGAGGAGGAGGAGGAGGAGGCAGCCGGAGGAGAGAAGAGCATAGGGCTCTTAAAATTCAGAGGCTTCTGCGACACGTGAGCCGCTCGGGTCAACCAGGTTGTGCCGTGTCAGTTTCAGAGAAAATGCAGCGATTGCTTTGAGTAGAAAGCCTTTAGAGAAGGTCAGAGAGATTTGGTCAGATCCTGCTGGTCGTGACAACACTTGGATCCAGGAGTGTCCGACTGAAGGGATGGTGAACCGCAGGCGGACGTGATGGTTTAATAACGGGGAGAAGGTCAAAGACACAACATCTGAAGGATTTACCAAGGAGCTGCTGAGAGGAATGTCAGGAACTGAGACCATTTTATCATTAGTCTCTGAAAATAGTGTTAAAATGTGTCTCAGAAAAGGTCAAGGATGTAGATCAGCCGTGTCCAATGTCTGATCACAGGGGCACTTGAGATGTTTCTTCCTTTTCTCTTTTTTTGGATGGATCATTTGACAAATATTTTGTTTTTCAGTCTAATACATTTTACTCCTTATATTCCTTGATTTGCCAATCTTTAGCTATAATTAACTTATCTATTGCATCTATTCTAATGCTTTTGTTGTTCTATGTTCTGGCCTGCCTTATACTTTACTATATATATGTATTTTTATTAATTGGATTTTTTGTGTAACCTTTTAGGAATGAGGGACAACACAAACAGGAAGGTTTGGAGACAAAGCTAAAGAAGACAGCTTGAGATGGTTTGGACATGTTCAGAGGAGGGACAGTGGATACATTGGTAGAAGAATGATCCTAGAGATGGAGCTACCAGGTAGGAGACAAAGAGGAGATTGATGGATGCAGTGAGGGAGGACATGGAGGTAGTTGGAGATAGAGTAGAAGATACAGAGGACAGGGGGGAGATGGAAATTGTTAATTCCATGTAGCAACTCCGGAAAAAAGGGATAAGCCGAAAGAAGATTATTTGTATAGCTTTTGACACATTTTACATATATTCTAGGGTAGAATTGTCCAGTAATATCAGTTGACTGATATTATCAGGTTAATATAAGTATAATTATGTAACATCTGTAAGAGTAGTTATCGGTTTTTCAACCCACAATAAAATTCCAATAAAGCAATGTTGGGGTTTCATCAATTGATGTGCGCCCTAAATATATAGTGTTGGGGAAAAACAACTGTATGTGAAAGTGAAAGACACCAGATGGCAGCATTGTAGCCTAATTAATTAATAATTTTAAATAAGCACGTGATTGTATGCAGACCAGCACCTCATACAGTGTTTTGTAAAAAATGAAAAAATATTCAGCAAAACTGAATACCTGTCCTCCCTATTTTTTTTCATTTTACTTTTTTGTCTACCAACTGACTTTGTAGCTATTGGACTATTTGGTTGTCATTCCAACTAAATGTTGGTCCATTGTTATTGTAATGTATATTTTCTTTAATGTCTTATCTAAAATTAACACATTTTTTTGTTTCCTATTGTAGCTTCATTAGCTGACCTGTATGTATTTTGGTTATTTTTCCAGGCTTCACTTTAGCTTTGTTACACCTAAATGTTAGCCACATGCTAGGCTTTAATTTTGTTGTATAATCAAATTTTCTTCTGTAATTTTATATACTTTTTACGTACTTTTATAAACCCTTCAGGAGACAATAACTGATTAATAATCTTCATTATGGATAGTAATATCCAGACAGATATTAGACCTAAATCATCAGCTCTGAAAAAGGATAACTGCTATTAAAATTAAAAGCTGCATGAGAAGATCCATCCCCTGGGATTTAATGGAATTTATGAACCATAAAAAGTCATTTTCCAACGTGAGATGCTGCCTAACTGAGCAACAAGAAACAGATTAGATATTAGCCTCAGTGATTAAGACAAATGTGCATAAAAACTGGTGTCTGGATGAAACTTTTTTTCTGCAGGTTTGTGCGGCAATTAAATCTGAATGTTGCAATGCTGGCGTTGATGTGTGTTGTGCGGCAGGAAGTCGTCAGGATTAATGCTGTCGGACATGACGACGTCCATGTTGTCCCTGAAGTCAAACAACCTGAGCAGCTGAAACGCTCGGTCTTTAAAAATAAACTTTATGGGCTGTTAGTCAGAGGAAAAAAAAAACGAAAAAGGAAGGAAGTGAGTGATGGAAATACTGTGTATAAACATCCGACCTGAATTGCGCGTTGTGACTATGTAGTGTGTGTGTCCACCTTTCAGGCAGAGAGACAGCAGTGGACGTAATTCTAGAGGAGACAAAAGCGTTTTCCTTAAATGCTAATTATGTCCAAACATTCCTATTATTTTGCGGGGAAAGTTTTGTCTGAAATGATGCTGGCTCATGTAGAATAGTTCCACTTTATGGGCTGCGACGTCTATAAAAAGTGAGGATTTTTGAGAGGATGTGGACAAGCACGTTTTTCAAAATGTGCATAATTTCACTGTGGTCAGAAGGAAAGAGGAATCATGACAGCAACACAGCATTACAGCAATTTGAGTGAAGGATCTAATTCCAGGACTTTTCCAACGTCTTAGGACTTTAACCTGATGCACACTTTAACTATTGGATAGGATTAGAGGGTTTCATTAGACAACTGCACATGGAGTTTTTCTAGAAAACGTTCCACCTCTATTCCGAGAGTCTTCTTCATCCATTCATCTTCATCCTCTTATCTGTGAATGGGTCACAGGGTTAGCAGTCTCCACGACTGCCACCCAAATCACACTGCACCATACTGTGAGCCTTTATTGTGGGTGGTGAGCCCACTGGAGGATCTGTGGTTTGGGACAGTGCTGTGCTCACAGCACGTGCTTTGGCAACCTGGCAGCTGGTGGATGTGAACCTGTAACCTTGCAGACCCAGGTACGCTTCCTCAATGACTTAGACGGCAGTGGCGCCCGGGGCTTCTTCAGTTTATGAATTCATTTCTAGAGAAACTTCATGTCCAGTTGCCTTGTGAAAACATCTAACCTTGAACAAGACCAGCATAACTGAACGTCTTCATCAATACTTTTTAATTATTCTTAAAATCCTGATTGTATCACAATCTGAAATGTGTGAAATTATTTGTCTCTTTATGGTTTAGTATGTATTTCTTTTTTAATTGAAACCATTCTGGAGAAATTAATCTATTATGATACTAAGAAAGACTTTTATTATTCATTTATTTTCTTTTTAAAATGTTATTTCAACCACTCTGACTTTTTTCTAACAATGAAAAACCCACACCCACAATAAATCAAGTGGTTTTAAGCATTTAACCCAAAACAGTCGTTAAAACTCTTATAATCTTTGCTAAACAAAGTACCATGATTATGTACTTGTAGGATAAATCTAAGATTTACGGAAAAACGTGAATTTCTGGCATTTACATTTACCCCAATTAATTTTTCAATCTTTTAAAAAGTTATAAAATCTTCTAAAAAGCCGTTGAACAAGGAAACACGTCATTTACTAATCAGTTAAAAAGTAAAAGAAGTTCGCGTTGTTTTCAAGGCGTTAATTTCAATATGGCCGACGTCGAGTTAAATGACCAGTAAATACAGGTGTCATGATCATTTTCTGACCCGTGTTCAGCGGTTACTCGGAGTGACGTCATTAAAGTCCGAATTCTTCAAAAAGTTGATTAAATTTACAGTTTAACAATTAAAAATAGTTAAGGTAAACACTAAAAGTGTCTTGAGTATCGTTAAAAACATTCGACGCCGCCGTCCCTGTTTTTGGGGTGCACCGGAGGGGTAAGGAGGCAGGTGGGGGCTCCGGATATGACAGTGTGTAGGTTGGGATGTCTGCCTGTGCGTCGGCGGTGCAGTGCAGCTTTAACCGGTCCATCATGCCTTGCGGTGTCCCACTTGTGTTCAGACGTAATTTACAGCAGCAGCAGCGGCGGCAGTAGAAGAATCAGAATCTCTGCCTCAGTGGGAGTGTGTTTGCCTTCACTCCAGTCCCAGCAGCAGCAGCAGCAGCAGTGTTATTATTATTGGATGTCCCGTGACTGGACAGACTGTTTACATCCGCAGCGTTGAGCGCTGTAGGCGCGGATCTGCTCGCAAACAGGACCTGGGTCTGCCGGTACTGGGCCGCATGACGAACCGCACCAGAACCAAGTGCTGGGTTTTGATTCCGGAGAAAAATAAGTGAAGATACAGACGAGAACGGAGGAGACTGTGACTGTGTGGACATACTGTACATACAGGTGAGTGAATGAGTGTGTGTTTGTGGTTCTGTATGGGCATGTGTGTGTGTGTGAATGGGACACATGAATGGGAGTAATGTATGCTAAGGTGTTTATGCTGCAAATGGACCGGAAGGAACAACAACAACAACAACAACAGTCAAATTCGCTGCTTTTCCCCCTTAACTTTGTTGTTATTGGTATTATTGCTATGAAGTATCCAATGTTGGATTAGTTATTAGTATTAGTATTAGCACATTGTTATTATTTTATTTAATTTTTCTTTTCTTTTCTATTTTTTCTGAAGTATTTATCTTTTCCTCACACTTTATTTTATTTTATTTTTTTAATTTTGAATTGAATGAACACTGTGCAGATCCTGAACATATTGAACCCATCTGATCCATAAGCCTGCGTGCAGGAAATTAGTGTGTATTTCTGTGTGTGTGTGTGTGTGTGTGTGTGTGTGTGTGTGCAGAGCCCCTGCAGTGATGCATCTCCTAATAGAGTTTGGCTGTAAGCGCTCACTCAGCAGAGGTTTTAATCAGAGTTCCTTCAACTGAGTCAGACAGCTACAGTACAGTGCAGTCCAGTACAGTACAGTCCAGTACAGTACAGTGGGAGAGAAAGTCCTTGGAACACACGTATAATCACAGGAGCAAGGGCAGAACACACTCAGCAGCTATTAAGTTGTGGTGTGTGTGTGTATATGTGTGTGTTGGTGGTGGATGTAGACATAACACAGACTGTATTTAGCTTCAGAGCTGGAAAGAAAAGTTCAACTTCTCTGCTTCTTTGGTTTCACACGGAATCGTCCGCGAGTCAGCATGTTCAGAGTGTGTTTAAGCAATGAAGTGGATCAGTTCTAACCAACGGTGACGACATTGAAAAAAGGACGTAGACTCTAGGAGCATAATTCCTGCTGAAGTTTATGTTTCCAAAAATGTTCTTTTAAAACTTTATTTTGACATTTAAAACTCAGTACTTGGAACTATTCAATTGGAAGTGATTGTTCATTGTAGAAAAAGTTCAACATTGTTGTCCATGACCAAGTTGTCAGACCCCAAACTTAGTTCCAAATTTTTGTATTCAGAAATTTTAACATCCCCATCTGAGTAGTTGTAGCTGTGAAAGACTTAGACTTAGACTTATTCTCTGAAATACTACATGGAAGACTGTTACCTGGAGATCCATCCCAGACCCCCCGACCTGACCTTCCACCCCTGCCTGTTCATGGTGGGTCAGGCTCAGAGTCTTGCATGGCTAAAGGCTTATTGTTATCAAATAGTTGATTAGTTTGTTAATGGATAGGTCCAATAATATTAGTTGGCCGGTTTTATCAGCCTGATATGTTATATCACTAAGACGATAATTGGGTTTTCCTCCGATATTGAAAATCTGACTCAATCCATGGATTTTGCCAAATTTGCTGGAATGGCACGAAGGATCCTGTTGAGTTCACCTTAGTTTTGGGGACAAATGGCTACATATTTTTGTGTCGACTGCTTTAGAAATTGGAAAATCTGTTTTTGGACAATATCAGTAAACCCGATATCCCCCGGTTTGGTGCACAGCAGTTTGGTGGCCTAGGTGACCGTTAGAAAGTGGCTCATCCCAATACTGGACAATGGATTTGGACAGTTTGATAACACAGTCCTCTTCAACTCAGACCTAAATCTCTCAGCATTTATTGGGTTTGAATTTCTTGCATGTGTCCTTTTCTTGGTTTAAAGAAAGGAAACTGTTTTGTGTGAATATTTCCCAGAAGGTTTGTCTTTGCTTAAATTCAGCCTTTGTTTAAGCTGCACTCAGCCCACTCCCCTCACCTGAGAAAGCGGATGTGAAGGCAATCACCTAAAGGTCGTCTTCACTCAGCAGCTAGCCCACCGGGGGAAACCACAAAGGGCTGAAGGTTGGGGATTATCACGTGTCTTTGTGGAGCCTTGTCTTTACTCCTGAAATCCTCGATAATGAGAAGGTGTGAAGAGAGTCTATCAGACAAAGTGGTTGAGTGTCCGAGGACAAATCCTAATTTAATTAGCTTTTTTGTTGTATTCAGAGAAACCTACCGACATTAGATTTTCCCTGTGGCTATTTTTAGCTTCTGGCAGCGTGGATCTAAACTGTAGCAATGTCACTTCTAGGAGGGCTTGAAGAGACTGCGAAAGCCCCAGGCAGGAATTCAGGCAGGGAGTACCTCACGTCAATCGAAGTTATTCACTTTAACAAAGTCCTGATTTTCGATAACATCATAAAAACCTACTAAAATTGCTGCAGTGCTCATTAAGAACCTGGAAGGTTTTGTTTCCAGTATTTCCAGAACTTGCATCATTGGATTTTGATTATCTCAAGAAGTCCAAAAACTGGGACAGACATAGAAGTGAACAAGATAGATACAGAATAAAGTGGAATAAATGTATTTCTATGTGAGTGTGCAAACAACTTGTACATAAAACATAGTTATAAATAACTAGCCTAGGGGTCTAACAGTACCAGTTCAAGTTAGATACTGTAGATTGTGAGAAGTATTTCAAGACTCGGAAAAAGCTCCAGTATCATTGACAACTGTTTCATGCACCATTGGAAATTCCCTATCAGTCTATGCATTGACTGGACTGTCCAGGTTTTTGCTATTTTTAGCAACACAAATATTAGCCTAATAAAATGAATCTACAATACCTGATGGTCTGTCTGTACCTTTCAAAAAACCTTTATCCTAAATTCTACTATTGAAGTCTGGTGAAGTTCTATTTTGGCGTTGATGTCTCCAGGTTTTTTGAGCTCACTGTCCAGATGGTCGACCAACAGTAAAAACCAACAGTTGACTACACTTGGAGCAGAGAAGGAGTGAGAAAGGGGTGGGGGGAGCATATCAAGAGGCCTTAGGCAGTCAAACCGCACTGCTGCAGTATTATGTTAATAGAGAAACTTTTGAGCCTGATGCTTTTCAACCAATCAGTGCCTACTTCAGGTGATTTCACTTAACCTACGTTGCTATGAGTTGTTGATTTCTTTCTTTAAACTTGGACATCTTAGCACAAACCCTCTTGATTTAAGGTTTTGGGGGGGAACCCTTGCTGAAGTGCTCACCCCGGTGTTTTTTGTGCAAGCTGGCATTCAGAGGAGACAAAGAGGAAGTGACAGGAAAACACGGGGCTGCTCCTTAATTGAGGCCGATTGTTTGGTTAGTTTCCCAGACCATGCCCTCACATCAATCCACTCATCTGTGCAGAGCTCGGACAAAGAGCAAACTGTGTAGCCATGGTGAGGGATTGTTTGCATCCAGTTAGCCATGTGGACGCACACACACACGTGGACACACTCACTGTATGCTCTTTTGTCTGTGCTCCACTTGTTGCGGTGGAGAACCCCTGCCATCGTGACCAATGTTTTTTAGTCTTTGACATGTGAAAGAGATTGCGTAATCGTCATTGTCTGTTGTTGCTTTTGGATCGTCAAAGTTGTCACGTTTTCATGGAAACATTTAACAAAGTATTTCTCATAATCATAGTAAAATCATGGTTTATCTATTACCAATAATACTGTATGTCCAAGAATATCTAACAACTGATATAATTGGTTTGATGTTAGCACAGTTACGTGATATCTGAATTGTTATGAAATTTTCTGCATGAAATAAATAAAAATCTGATATCACAATGCCAGGGTTTCACCAAATAAAAATTGTTTTGGGTGAAAGGGCTGTTAATGAATGTGAAAGTCACTAGATGGCAGCAATGCAGTTCATTTTATTAATCTATTCTAAAATAAGGGGAAACAGAAACCTGTACAGTATTTTATACCGGTAAATAAATAAATATTATCTAATAGTATTTCTGTTTTGGTGCGTGAGAAACCTTCTGTTCCCTAGAGGAGCCAGAAAACAATTGAGAAAGACTGCCTTATTACTGTCACGGTAGTGATCAGACGGCACATACAGTAGATACCTTAACCACCACCATCGCCACTGCTTTATTTGTACTAATATCAAAATCGTAAACTAAGTGTCTGAACAGTTTTACTACCCAACTGTTCAAGGTGATTGTTTGTTAAAGCTACCCCTGATGGTTCAGGGATACGGAGCTGATCAATTACTAAGTTAAAGTTTAATTTAGCAATTGACCAAGAGCAGGAAATGAAGTCTACGTACTTGAGGACATACTGATTTTTAAAATCCTGACTTTATATTTTTTCACATCTCAATACTCTTGATGCTTTTTTAAAAGCTTGTCTCATCTCAGGGAAATTGAAGGGGATTTCACGCTGTGCTTGTTTGTGCAGACGTCTATGTCTGGGAAAGAGCAAACATGAAACGGGGACTTGGTTGGTCCAAAGGGTGTCTCATCCAGGGCTCTGCCTTTCTGTGGCATCCTGAGAATGAAACTTTAGGGGAGGCGGACTGAACTTAGTCGCCACTAAGTTTAGCTCAGCAGTTCACAGTCCGGGCGACACTGTAGTTCTCATGCCTCAAACATGCGTGACTGCAGTGACACTGCTTTATTTGGACTGGGCCTCTTACTGTCGTTCTAATAGGAATGAATGTCTTACATGAGGTTATATGTATGTTATGGGAGGTGTTTTTAACGTTTTGAATGTGAAGAAATATTGAGAAGTCAAGGTGACTCCAAGTTTCTGGTTAGAAAGGCTGGGAAATCAGTTTCACCTGCAACTCAGTGTCTGTATTTAAGGGTTTAAAACATTATTGCATACAATGGACCCAAATAACACATTTTGCAATGGTTTTCAACTGATGGGTTGTGACCCCAAAGTGGGTAAACAACTATTTTTTTGTGAAAAACAGGCTGCAAAAACTTCAGCAGCAACTTCAGCAAGCTGAAGATCAAAGACAATGAAAGATAGATAGATCTGTTATAATCCCTTGGGATTATCCTTCAGGAAATTAGGGTAAATTGCCGGATTATTCAGGGAGGAAGGTATGAAGGCCCTCTTTTGAAAGTTGTTTCAGTGGCCATTTTTGGTCATTTTGAGCTGTGAATTACATAAGGTTCTAACATTTACGTTTTAGTTGGAAATAATTTGTCATCGCACAACTTCCCAGTATTCCCAATAATTGTCCCTTAGTGTCCATTCACTTTTTTTCCAGCTAATAGCAGTTGAACAGCTGCTTGCTGTTTTTCACATTGGCAGTAAAACACGTTTCCTGTTCTGGTGAAACACCTGTCTAGACAGACGAAGGTTCCTACCTGTAAACAAATCACAGCTTATTAGCCTGTAACTCCTGCCAACACCAGACATAAAACACCTCATCTATAAAATAAACTTATTCAGTAGTTTGGTTGAAGCAAATCCAAGGAAATATTTCTTTTCAGAGGGATTTCAAACTAGTGGTTTGCCAGTTCAACATAGTCTCAATCATGGTATTTACTAGGATATTTGTTTAATGGAACAACTTGCAAATTAATTCAAGATATAAACCAAATACATGGAACATGAAAATGTTCTAAACTTCTTTAAAACTGTTTTCACCTGCCTGTGATGTTCGCAAATTTGAGCTAATGTAACATTTAGTGTGAGCTAACCCGAAGTCAACCCAATGTAACCAACTAGTCATAATTCTCAGATGCAGAAATATTTTTGCAACAGGTATTATTACAGCTAGCCTGGTGTTGTTAAACTCTACACCACACTAATAAACCAGACTGAATAACAGAAGCTGTAACTCAGCTTTGAAATGTATATCCTGCTTCTAAATATGGACGTTTACGTCTTAAACACAGCTGAACCAGAATAGCAGAGCACACATGTTGCTGCATAATAACCTGTGTTTATGTGCAGTGTAGCCCCCATGATTTATTCATCCACGTGCAGGGGCAGCAGGGGCTTCAAAGAAATACATTTAAATCAAAGTCATAACCGGAGAGCAAACCAGAGTTAGTTTGTTAGAGATAAAATGATTAGGATTTGCATAATCCTTTGAACGGGTTGCTGTTTTTTATCCTTATTTTTATTAAATAAATATATTCATCCCTTAGATGTAGACAGTTGCTTAAGATGTTAGCATGTCTTCTTCAAAAGTCAAATAAAAAATAGTACTTTAATATTATTACCAAAACAGACAAGTTTAATCTGTTCCACATCAGCATTCGTGTGTCCATTCACTCGTATCTAGATCTAGCATTTTTTATCATTTAAAAAAATGTAAAATCAAGTGTTTTTTTCTTGCCAAAGAGTAATATACTAAAATTCAATCAATTGAATTGAAATTCCCACAGAACTTAACATCAAAACACAGATATAAACAAATACAGAGGTAGGAAAAATGTTTTCAGACTCTTTTAACGTTTTGATACTCAAATATTATCATGAAATATTGTTTAAATAGGCCCAGTGGTTAAGGATGCAGACTTAGGTCAGCAATGTGTTACGTTGTAATCCACCTCCATGATCTATATACCTTCCAGTAGGCTCCCCACCTGCAGGAAGGCAGTGTGGTGCGGTGTAATTTGGGTGATAGTTGTGGAGATTGCTGCTCCTGTGACCTGGTAACAGGTAAAGAAGATAAAAATAAATAAATTGTGTTTATATATATATTTTTGTGTTTCTAAAGGTGTTAGGGCTACATTAAACGGACACAAAAAATATAAATTATTTATAATTTTTAATTTATTGTTATGAATCCCGGGAAAACTAACAACACCAAATTTTTGAGTAATAGCACGTAGTAAAGTAATACAGTGTCTGAAAACTTTTTTTCATATATATTGATAATATAAAGTAAAAATTATTAAGAAAACATATTAATGTTTTAACAAATCGGTTAAATAACTAAGCAAGGGCCGGTGAGAGAGCTGGTACAACAGTGTCGAAAAAAAAAAAAAGCTCATTGAGCACTTGTAACTATCATAAGCAGAGGTTACTTACTCATAACTTGGACATTTTGAATCAATTAATGAACTATTTTACAAATAATGATAATAAAGAGGTGTCTCTCGGACGTCACAGTTCCATAACCATTACTGAAACTTTTACTCTGACATCAAGTCTTGTCCGATTTTGATTTTCCTGCATGAGAGCCTCACTCTCTCAGTTCCACATCACACACGCAGAACATCTGCTGTGACGCAGCTGCCTGCTGCTGTGTTGTATCTCTGTCTATGTTGGAAGCAAACCTCTCTCAGCATATGTTGTGTTATCCACGCCAAACTGCCAACGTCAGCACGTGAGTCACCGAGAGAAAATATCCACATGCTTATGTCATAGAGCAAAAAACATATTGTTCATACTGAATTAACCGAGACCGACACCACTAGGCCTGATTGACATGAATTCTCGTAAGTATTGTCATCAGGCCAAGCATGGATATGGTGACGACTCCTTGCAATTTTAAAGTCATGAGTAATGATGAGGAATCTGAAAATGAGGCATTCACACCAGTGTTTCCCAAACTTTTTGTCTTGGGACCTATTTACCAGAAGTGACGGATGCCAGTAGACATTATTTGTCAGCCCTTGAAAATTATTGAACATTATTGAGGGTATTTTAATCTTGACGGTGAAGAAAATGATGCCAGGTGACCCTAAAAAGATCAATTAATGATCTTTTCATTCATTCATCTTTTTCCATTACTGTGTCGCAGGCAGAAGTCTCCAATGACTGCCACCCAAATCTCACTGCATCACACTGTGAGCCCCACTGTGTGCGGTGAGCCTACTGGAGGTTTTATGGGGATAAAACTTCACCTTAGTGGCAACCTGGTAGCTGGTGGAATTGAACCTGCAGCCTTCCAGACCCAAGATGTAACCACTAGACTGGGTTGTGACCCAGTCTTTGGAAGGCAGTGCTTTACACGCAACTGAATCACTGGTTATTTTTTCCGTTGAAAATAATGCAAGTTGTTTTGTTTATATTTACATTTAGGTATTTAACAGATCCACACCAGTTCACTGGACAGAAAGCTTTGCTCACTTCTGTTTTCTGGCTGTGATATTGAGTTTGAGTTTAATTCCAGTTTTCACTTTGGCCCAGAGGCTCAATGTCTCTGTCATTGGTGTGATACTCCAGGGTTCACAGCGAGTTTATGACTTGAGGGTCTGGTATGGAGCAGTGTGGTTTGGGTGGTAGTTGTGGAGACTGTTGACACTGTGACCAATACATTTTTTGTTGAAATACGGCCAGAAGTATTGATAGTATAACTTGACATTGGTAACTATAAGAATGAAAATACTGTCAGTGTGAATGGGTGTATGCTGGACTGTGCAGGGCTAACCACACCCTCCTCTGACAGAGTAAACCCTGGAAGGATACAGTGAGGTGGAGGTTGGCTCTTTGTCCTATCACACTAATGTGTTTTGTGAAATCAAAATTAAATTAATCTGGTGAAATGCATTTGCCTAAATTAATAAGGCGATGATAATTTGTGACACAAGGGACTGACTGCAGTGTGTGTGTGAGTGTGTGAGTGTGTATAGGAGAGTTTGAAAGCCTGTGTCAACAGCCTGTTCCTCCTGTATGAAACCTCAGTGTTATCTGGATATGACTTGTCACTGAATAAACAGCACATTGCAACATTCTGGCCACAGCTGTGAAAATTTAAGGCGTCATCACGTCATTGTTGGGAGCCAGCAGTGGTTATGAAACCGTGTCAGTGACCTTTTGGGAACGGGAAGATTGTTTTCTTTCCTCCAGTGGATATTACGCTTGTACTTTAAGAGTTTTCCTCTTTGTCCTGATGTTGTCCCCGTGGCCTTCTGGAGTTACAACATTCTGTTGAAGCAGGCGGTAGAAGTTTAACTTTGAGGGTTTAAAGTATTATGCTCTCAAATTGTTTGTATCAACTACGTGACTTCAGCAAAGGTCGTGCAAAGTGCAGCTGTGATGCTGTTAACAAGGAGGCTAAACAGTTTTCTTAGTGATATATAGAACAACTTCTTCTTTTCTTTTTGGTGTGTCCTTTTTCCAGGGGTTGCCACAGCAAGTCAACAATTCCCATCTCCCCCTGTCCTCTCTATCCTCAACTCTGACTCCAACTACCTCCATGTCCTCCCTCACCGCATCCATCAATCTCCTCGTTGTCTCCTACCTGGTAGCTCCTTCTCTAGGATCATTCTTCTACCGATGTATCCACTGTCCCTCCTCTGAACATGTCCAAACCATCTCAATCTGTCTTCTCTAGCTTTTCCTCCAACCTTCCTGTGTTGTCCCTCTAATCACCTCATTCCTGATCCTGTCCATCCTTGTCTCTCCTAAAGAGAATCTCAGCATCTTTAACTCCTCCACCTCCAGCTCTGTCTCCTGTCTTCTACCTATTCCTAGTGTCTCCAATCCATCCGTCATGGCTGGTCTCACAACTGTCCTGTAAACCTTTCCCTTCACCTTAGCTGACTCTCTTCTATCACTCTATTCTTCTCCTCTCTTCCACAGTCTCCACTGGTCCTGAAAAGTTGATCCTCAGTATCTAAACTCCTCCACCTTCTCCACCTCTGCTCCTTGTAACCTCACCATTCCACTGTTTCATTCACACACACGTACTCTGTCTTGCTACGACTGACCTTCATCCCTCTTCTCTCTAGTCCAGACCTTCACTTCTCTCTATATATACCGTATATATGACATATGAACAACCATTGAACTAAAACTACTTTATCAGCTGTTACAACAGTCACAAGGTGACAAATCTATTATAGTTCACTGATCTTTATAGACTACAAATCTACTCATGCCATCATGAATTCCAAAGTATTCTTGTATTGTACAACAAGCAAAAGCTTAGGGGACTTTTACTGATACTTACCAAGTAAGCTCTGAGCTATCTCTCTCTTTCCTCTCTCTCTGGTAAATGTAACAGTAATGTTTGCCATGGGAAAACCATCCCAGTGGTTCTGATTTTTGCTTCCTTGAGCCACCACCATATCATCCTAGAGATGTTTGAGTATCTGAATGAACCTAGGAGCTATTCTGTTAGGAGCTTCCCAGGGCCAATAGGTTGGAGTTGATGAATCAGAGTTGTTAAACAGCCCCGTGATGAAGAGTGGGGTCTCTGGACACACAACGCAGAGTAAGGGTCGCATTTCAACTGTTGTGCTCTCTTGTGTTGTGCTGTGCTATAATTGTGCTCATAAGTTTCCCATCACCTGGATTGGCATCAGTAGGGTGCTGTCCTGGAGGATGGCTCAGTGTACAGGGATGGCAATTTTCTGTTGAACGGCGAAAATCCGTCAATTTGAAAATGAATTTGGTCATTTTTGTGAAACGTCCAAATCTGTTGAGAAAATTTTGGGGTGGGTGAGGAAGAATACGGTCATTTTCGCGTCAAAATTGTGACGAAAAAACAATGTTTATCTATCTTGAACATTCTCGCTAGAGCCGGAAGCAAAACTGGAGCAGCATTTTGTAAACGGAGCTGTGATTGGCCACTGGCCCCCCAGACATTTCAACTGAAATCAAAATTTCCTGTTGCCATCCCTGGTCTATGCTCACAGTACTCAGAGCGATGTGGGAACATCTTCCATTAGGATCACAACCTTCATGAAGATTGACAAGATTGGGCAGGTCGAATCTGTGTGATTTTAGAGATGGTTGTGAGGAAACCCCCATGGTCCAGTCCACGGTGAACTTGTCTGGTGAGAGGGAAGTCTTGGTGTCCCTGCTGAGACTGCTGCCTCTGTGACCTTGTTACAGATAAGGCTTAAAATACCTTTTCTCCAAAGGTAAGGTCTCCTATGGCCAATAGGTCCTAGATAATGGGTCAGACCAAGAGTGCTTCAGCCCCTTTCAATGGAAAAGGATTGACCTCAATAGGGTCCTGCCCTTGACACAGGCAATGCCGGGTGGTCTTTGCTCACAGTACTGTGCTGGGCCCCAAAGAGCAACATGAAGAGGAGAATGAAAGTTTCACGAGAGTCTTTCATGGTCTTCTTTCGGATCATCCCTTTTCTCAGGGGTTGCCACAGCGAGTCAACTATTTCCATGTCACGAGAGTCTGGCATGGTGCAGTGTGATTTTGGTAGCAGTCGTGCAAGGGACCTTGACGGCCCAAACCCTTGTCCACTTGTCTGGATCTCCCTGCCCAGACCGCTGCTCCTGGGACTCAGTAACAGATATGCTGATGAAGATGAAGAGATAGACCTTTACAGTGAGCTGAAAAAGCTGCAAACGCTGTCTCTGTAATAAATTCAACTCTAAGGTTAACAATTGGAAAGTCCCCACAGTGGTTTACAATAGGCCGTCTAGGTGATTTTTTATTTTTAATGCTGTAGAAATATAATTTTGCTCTTGCTTGTGTTGGGTAAAAAAAGTCCTTCCTGTTATCTCTTCTCACTCAGCATGCTAACTTCCTTCAAAAGACAAAAGTAGCTCTTTGTTTTGGAATTAGAATTGAACAGGTGTCTGGGTTCATGGGGCTCCTACAGATTCTGTCCACCGTAACAAATCTCACACACACACACACACACACACACACACACACACACACACACACACACACACACACACACATTCCTTGCCATGACCAGATGCCTCTTTTGCAGTGTAGTGTGCGTACAGTCTCAGTGGACGTAGTCTCCTCCCGGGGGGGCTGCTGGTTAAATAGCAGCAGAGATGGGAGTCCCACTCCAGCTGTGATGAAGACGGAAGGTGTTTAAATTATAGTGAGGGAGGCATCGAGTGATGTGAGAGTCAAGGATCAGAGCAGAGCTGATGGGCCGGGCAGGAAGAGGACGGGCTGTGTGAGCATTAGACACCTGCTCCCTCACTGCTCCGCTGCTCCGGCTCGCTGTCGCGGCCTTGCCAGCTCCGTAATGACTGCCCCGCTGCTGACGTGCTTGTGTCAGCAGTTTGAAATGGCCCTGCTCGTTCTGCCGTCCCCTCGTGCATGTGTGTACGTAGGTGTGTGTGTACATGTGCACGTTACTCCCTTCCTGTACAAATGAAAAATGTAGTGAATGAAACCAGTTACAGAGTTGCTGCACTGTGATTGTGTTGCATTAATTCATCAGCGGTAGTAGAGTCGACGGCTGATGAACAAATGGCCAGTGGTGAAACCAGTGTTCCTCTGAGCTCAACCTGCTTTATATGTGTTTGAGCGGTTACTGATTTAATGGTTTAGCTAATGCTGAGGTAATGCTGTGGTGTTCTATTACGGGTGTGAGCAAACTTTTTGACTCGTCTGCCACGGTTGGTCCTATAATTGGCCTCAGGAGCAGATGGAGAGAGTGTTCATACAAACAAAGATATATTACCTTTAAAAGTCATGCATAAATCCTAATATGTTGATTATCTTCGCGTGCTTCTCAATCTTTCTCTGTTACGCCCCCCAGCAAGAAGAAAGCTAATTGCGCCACCCACTCTCTGCCGCAACTATAAATAACAGCATTTGTCTATAAAATAGTTCTAGGTACACCTCTGCATAACATCGTATCCTTGTTAACATAAAGAAAACAAAAAAGAGCTGTAGTTCAAGTTAAAATGTGCAATTACAATTTATTGTAGTACGGCGAAAATAAAGAATGTTCCCTCATTGCACCGCGCCCCCCCCCCAGGGATGCCCGCCGCATACTTTGAGAAGCACTGGTATAATCACAATAAAAAACCTAAACTACGAAATTATACAATTTGGAGGAGTTTGGTGGGCCGGATCGCTAAGTGGAATGGGCTGTATCTGGTCCGTGAGCCTTAGTTTGCTTGTGCCTGATTTATTTGAAATCATTAAGATTGTTCACATCAAAATCATTGACTCTTTTCCCTTTTTTTTTTCGGCTGTCAGTAGTTGCCACTAAATTTTTGACCATTCATTGCAGACTATTGTCTGGCAAATAATAGTTTTGCAAGTAGCTGTGTTGTTTCTAATGTAGTAATACTATTGTTTTTATTCATTTATTCATTCTTCTCCATCCCCTTCATTCATTAACGAATCACAGAAACAACAGTCTCAATGACGGCCAAGGAAGTATCATGTCACGTTCTTTGGTTGCTTTGCTTCAGTCTTTAGAGTTTGTCTCGTATGCAAATGTTTTTTTATCCTCTGTTTGAAACCTTATTTTTTCTTCTTTTCAGAATGTGTTTTACCTACCATTAGCAGCCCCTGGTGGTGTGGAGTAATGAGGGCCTTTGGATGAAGGCCATGGAGCTTAAAGTGTGGGTGGATGGAGTGCAGCGCATTGTGTGTGGAGTCACAGAGTTCACCACATGCCAGGAAGTGGTCATCGCTTTGGCGCAAGCCATTGGTAAGTTTCACCACAACTGTTGCAACGTTTCATACTCTGTCCTCTGCTTGTTTTCACAATGTTTCTTAAATGTTCTTTTAATTAATGTTACATTATTATTATTATTTTATTAATTATATTATTTATTACAAAATCTTACTACTATTGTACTCTCTCTCTCTGTCTATATATATATGTATGACCGACCGAACTAGGATTAAAAAAATATATATATTTCAGGATAATATTTGAGATTGTGTAAGGTTTTAAAGTTTCATCTTGTTTCTAGGCACTTTATTTAAACAAATGTGCAGTTTGCAGAAAAAAATTTTGGACAGCTTAAAACCTTACACAATCTCAAATATTATCCTGAAATATTTTTATTAAAATTATATATATACATATATATTTTTTTCAATTTTTATTTATTATTTATTGTTTACAAGAGTTTCCATTTGTCATTTCTCAACATTGTCATTAGCACAGTCAACAAAAAACATATGTTTTATTCCAACCTAACGAAAAATGAATAAACCATTGCATAGAAATAATATTTAGTAGTTCTGCCATCAGCACGCAGCACAGAAGAGAAAATGGAGCCAACGTTATTGTATATATGAGTCAAGTATCACAAAGAAACAGAGGATAATAGCTGGGGGACAAATTCCTTCTCTTCGTTCAGTCGGTGTGTAAAAGATATCATGTCCTACAGAATTTCCTACAGGGACACCCTGTGATGTGGACTGTGTCCAGCATTAGTCTGTCCGCTGAGTGGGGACGATAGATAGTACAAAAAAGAAACAGCACCTAAGGGTAGAGAGGGAAAACCGACGAGAACTGAGGAGAAACACGGAGTTTATTGACATGTTGTTTCTCAGCTACAGAAAGACTTTGTCCGTCTTCACCTGTGAGTCCAAACGTTCAGCAGGGTTCTTCTCACACTGCTGTGGGAGGTGCGTCTTTTCGCGGTGACACTGTGCAGGAGTTATGGCTTCTCCTGTCTTTCTTGTGTTGCTCCTTCTCGTTCAGTCCAAGCAGGAGGTACTGTGATGTGAATGGCTTTTGTGATGAATGCTCCTCCTTTCACAAGGACCCTTATAGTGCGAGATGAGGGGGCGGTGGTGTAGAGAGGCAAGTGTTTTTCTCTTATCTGTTTGCACACAGAGAAGAATGCAGACGCACACACAATAACACACACACAAACACAATAGTAGACATGCAGAGCCGTGAGCCATTGAACTCCTGTCCTTTTCCCAGCACAGTGACTGTTTGAGTAGGACCTTCCCACTGTAAAGTTCCTTCACTAAACACTAATGTCCTTGGAATCTGCTATCTGAGAAAAAGGACGGGGTCGTAAAGGAGCCAATGGCTTATTTTTCCAGTTTACTTCTTTCGAGTGCTGTAAAAATGAGTGGGCTTTGAATTTTGGTTGCAAGCAGGGTCCAAAGCCCTGGTCTGGGGGCTCGATCTGTAGGTCATTTGGTTCATGGTCACAATTTTATCAATTTAATAAATTTCAAAAGGATCGAGTTGTATCTCTTGAGTTTTATTATTAAAAGATAATCTTGCAATGTTTCAAAACAACAGGACATTCAGACAGTGCTGCTAACAAAAAAAACATATATACTGTATATCATCATTGATCCATAGTCAAAATGCATAAAAATGATCTTGGTGTTTCTCATCATATGGTTTAGAAAACCTTGCATTTAATAAATTTTAATTTTGATGGAAAACAAAAAAATCCAGGCCATTTTCTTTAATCGAACAAAAAAAGCCATTCATTCATTTTGAACATATTTTTTTCTAAATCAATCTTTTTCTTACTTTCCCTAAAGCATTGTTTAATTCTGCTTGAAAACATACACAAAGACAAATTAATTTTTGCCAGTCTCATGAAAATGGTGTCATCTGCATAAAACACGACCAAAACGTGAGACGGCAGCCATTGCGTTGTAGTAGCACTAAAAAAGATGAGAGACACCGTAGATCAACGCTCCATAAGAGACGGCCCCACTCCCCACAACGGAGGTTTATGATTTTCCTGGACACGTGTGGGCTGAGTCAGTAAAAGCCTTCATCTCTGATAAAACCCATTTTTCTAAGTGGCTCTGTTGTGTTATTGCCAGGACCTTCTCTGCTTTATAAGGTAAGTGATGTGGGGCCAGGGTCGGTGCGTCTCTCATCGCTGTTTTTGCAGATGAAGGGACTTTTTTTTATTGTGTTTGTAGGTCGAACTGGCAGGTACACCTTGATCGAGAAGTGGCGGGATACTGAGCGTCACCTTGCGCCGAATGAAAACCCCGTGGTCTCCCTCAACAAGTGGGGTCAGTATGCTAGCGACGTGCAGCTCATCCTCCAGAGAACAGGGCCGTCTATCAGCGAACGACCCACCTCCGAGAGCCAAGGTCGCGTCCCGGAGCGAGGCTTCTACCGGCAAAGCTTACCTCCTCTGGCTAAGTTCCGACAGTCGGTGGCCGACCACTCACTGAGACGACGGGAACCCAAGCGCAAGTCTCTGACCTTCGCAGGAGGAGCCAAGAGTCTGAGGGAAATATTTGGCAGACACAGAGATTCTGGAGGTAAAATCATAATTTTTGACTTGAAAAATATATGAGGACATTAATTGGTAACGTTTTAACAAAAAAGAATAATTGTGATTTCCGGACTATTAGTCGCACCCAAACTTATCTTCAAGTGCGACTTATTTATTAAAATGTTATATTTGTTATTTCACATTGACAATAACTAAAGGACATTCCAGGTTACTTTACCTCTAGCTGGTACTCTTGCACCACTTGAAATTTAAATGTTTTAAATTCACATTGACAACCACTAGAGGGCACTCTAGGCTAGTCTACTGGTATTTGCAACTCCCTTTCGCGCAATGTATATTTTTTATTTCCATACTGCTGCTAGAGAGCACCTTTGCAACCTATACTGTGGTTTTTACCTATATGTACGGTTATTGTATAATAAAGTTTTTCTTTTACTGACACTAATATCCCTTGAGTTTAGGTTTAGACAAAATGTTTTTATTGATTTTCAGACCAAAATTTTCACTCATCGTTTGATTTATCTTACAATGAATAGGACATTTTCTCATCAATTCTTCCGTCTTCATTGATCTAGCCAAGCAGTCCCAGCAGCGCAGCGTGAGCCTGAACTTGAGCAGAGTTGGAGCTGGTGGAGTAGCATCTGTGCCCGGGAGTCCGGCCAGAGAGCTGAGCCGACTGGTGCAGCTACAGAGGGACAAACTCCAGGCTCTGGAGAGCCGTCTTCTGGGCTGTGAAGCAGAGCTGGGAGAATGGGAGGAGGCTGCTTTGGATGCCGTTGAGGTGAGGAGAGACCACAGCTGTGACTCGCAGAAGCTCAATACACTGATCTTCAAATATTCATTGTTTATATTTACCCACAAAGATGGAAAATGTTGATTTTCCAATTTGTAGAGAGAGAAATTGGAGGAGGAGCTGCTGTTGTTGGAGCAGCAGATGAGAAGGAACGATGCCGAGGTGGAGGAAGAGGAGTTTTGGCAGAACGAGCTTCAGATCGAGCTGGAGAGCGAGCAGCAGCTGCGGCTGCAGTTGGCTGAGCTGCAGGGCCGTGTTCGTGACTGCGAAACCGAGCTTTTAGACTATTTGACACGGATACAGGTGAGTAAAGGAGTAAAGTGAAGTTTGAAGAGAGTATTTTTTTAATAGAGTTATATTTATAATCCACCATTTTTATGTCATGCTTTACAGAGCATGGAAACAGGTCTGGAGCAGGAGCAGCTTCACCTGGAGGCGGAGCTCAACCAGAGGGTCGGCGAGGAAGAGGTAGAATGTTATGAAGGTGGTCAAAAAAATGGAAATCAAAAGTGAAAGAAATTTTAAATAAATTGGCCTCAAATCAAAATCATTCAACAATGTTGTACACTTTTAATAAAACCACATTCCCTGGACAGGAGTCTAATTAAAAAACATTAGATTTCAATTTTATTAACTAGAATATGATCACATAAAACATAGACCAGAAATTTACATCATAAAAATCCTGCAAAACACCAGAAAATGACTTTGCGCAACGATATTCGTTTTAATTTTCTACTCACAAATGACTCCCATGACTTCCATGTAAACCTGTGCCTGTTTAGTTAAACACAATGCTTTTATAATGGCAGGAATTGAAGAAATACATTTCTGACTAGTTTTGTGAAATCCCTGAATTACGTGAGATGAGATGGACCTTTATTAGTCCTTTGAGAGTTTCCTTTGGGAAATGAAGGAATTAAGGACTTGTCAACATGGATAAAATAAATTGAATTTTTTTTTTTGGGTGGGGGTTTTTGAGGCTCTGTAATTTGAACATTTTCTCCTTGTCTTTCTAGTAAAATAATCATTTACAGTACAGCAGTTTGACTGTATTGTTTGCAAAAACATATTGTAAAAGCTTTATTTTTCTTTTTAAAAAATGTCCCTAGAAAATGTCCCTTGATCATGACTTTCATTACAATCATTTACTTTTGTCATTGAGAAACAGCAGAGATGAAGGTGAACGTACACCATGGGCCTGCTGTATATATGAGAACAGTCATAGTAGAATCAATGCAGTTGTTGGACTTTATGAATGCGCATGAGTGTTGAAGTCGTCAATCTGCTCTGGCTGAGCTGCTAAGACAAACAACAGTGTAGGAAAAACAGGATTGGTTGAGAGCGGTGGGAAAAAAAAGTATTCAAGTCTCGGCTTGTCAAACATGAATGTACCATGGATATATAACAGAATATTAGGGTAGACATTTCATCCACTCTCAGTGAGAGAGAAATACCTGTAGTATCTAATATTTAGTGAAGAATTAAATCATTTTAATCAAAATTGAAGCAGATTGGATTCCACAAGGCTTTAGGTTTGAATCCAAGAGCTGCCATGTTGGCACTGAGATGAGATAAGCAGAGCACTGTCCCGACCCACAGGAAGGATCACACTATGGAGCTGTGCGATTTGGGCCTCGCAGATCTGGTTACGAAGAAGAAGATGAAGACGAACAAATGAGTGAATAGTCAGAAGTGGAACCTCAGGTTACAACAGTGCTTCTCAAACTTTTTCTGTTACGCCCCCCCTAGCAAGAAGAAAACAATTTGCGGCCTCCCTCCCCATCATCCACTCTCCGCCGCAACTATAAGTAATAACATTTGTCTATAAAATAGTTCTAGCTACACCTCTGCATAACATTGTATCCTTGTTAGCATAAAGAAAACAAAAAGAAAGAGATATAGTTCAACTTACAGGGATGTGCAATTACACTTCATTGTAGTACAGCGAAAAAAAGCATGTTCCCTAGGGTCACACGCGCCCCCCTCAGCATCGCACCGCGCCCCCCTGGGAGAAGCACTGGGTTACAAGCATAATCCATTTCAGGGCCGAGCTTGTAACTCAAGATGTTGGATCTTGAATCATCTTTTCCTATTAGTAAGATAATTATAATTAGTAATAAAACTGTTCCAGTCCTCAAAAAACTTTATTAGTGCTAATAACAATAGAAAAACACATATGAATAGTATATAGAGATTCCTGTGATATGAAAAGTGAAAAGGGGGTTTGACACCCCTATGTGCTCTGAAGACACTGCATGTTATTTCAATGGAGGGAAACTAAGATCCTCTCTGGTGGAATTCCTCATACACGTGACAGTAATAGTGAAGTTCTTGTGCCAGTCTCCTCTGTAAATTTCTGATAAGTGCTGACTCTCCCTCTCACCTCCCTCTGCCCTGGATCTCAGGCCCATTCCCAGTTGGAGAAAGTGAGGGCAGAGTTGGAAATGCAGAGCCAACAAACGTCACAGCTGGAGAACGGCTGCAGGGCGTTGGAACGCTCGCTCAGCCAGTCAGGCAAGAGATTACAGGTCAGCACAGATTCTCCTGCCGCCTTGTGTTTTATTCAGCTTTTTGTTTTGCCTGTTTTTTTGGCTGCCGTATCCTTCAAATCAGTCAGGAACCAGGAGCAGCTTTTATCTCAAAAGCTGCCATTCCCGGGAGCGCTGATGAGAGGTTTGATGTTTTTTTTTTTTTTTTTTTCTTACAACAGAAACTCCATTAAAATTGCTGATTAAAACGTCCAGCTGTGTGTGTGCCAGAGTGTGTGGAATATATACCCAGCAACAAGGTGGATCCACACAAATCTAAGCTCATTAAATTGTGGGCAGTGGAGCGGAGTTTAATCTCTGGCTTGCAGGGATGTGCAGTGGATGCGGGTATGAGCTGAAGGTCCAGCAGGGTGTGGGAAGCGTGAGGTAATGAGAAGGAAAAGGGAGGGAGGCTATTACAGAATTCTACGCCTGATTAGAGAGGGGCCCGAATAAGAACGCAATTTCCCTCACCTGCAGTTTCATAACCTTCAGAGATTCCCGTCTTCTCCCGAGCTCTCTGCTCTGGTATTGGACCGCGACAAAGATCAAAGATGGAGCAGAGTGTTTTTATTTTCATGCATTAAAGTTTAGAACAAGGGAAACTTCCCACCAAAAAAAGAATGATTTACAATATATTGATGTTGATGAAGATTCTCAGTCATCCAGCTCCTGGTCCAGGTAAAAGAGTTTCATTTGGCAACTGGACATGAAATTGTTTCACCTCTCATTCAAGAAGCTTCAAATGTTCTGAACTGAATCGAAAAGAACTGAAGTAGTGTCTTGGATGAGAAGTGGAACACTTTAAGTAAGACTTTAGATAAGAGACATCTAAAGTTTTTGAATAAAAAAGTAGTTTTTGAATAAAAAAGTAGTTTTTGTCTCTTTTGGACACAGGAGAAAGAACAGGAGCTGGAGCAGCTGACCAAAGAGCTGCGACAGGTCAACCTGCAGCAGTTCATCCAGCGGACCGGCACCAAAGTCACTGTGCTGCCTTCACAGCCCACCACAGAGGACAGCGGTGGTGCGTACACACGCTCAAACATCCACAACTGTGCAAATACTTTGGAACCCCTAGATATGAGCTCACCAACTTATGAGTTTCCCAACTTACAAGTCAGCAACTTTTGCAAGATAACATTGAGTTACAAGTGATCAACCAAACCTTGTCCCCCTTGTTGTCATTTTATACCTTTTTGTAACAATAATTTAAATGTTCTTATGTTAGTTTATATTATCAACACATTTGTTAATTTATTTTGTTTAGAGGGAAAAGTTTTATTGAATTAATTGATGGTATATTTCTGGGGATGAAACATGTTAATTTTTGTTATTTCGAATGGTGAAAACGTAATCTAGATAAGAGTAAATCAACATGAGTGCTGTTGTGGAACAGATTAAACTTGTATCTAGGGGCTCCATTGTGCACACATTCTCTCAAGCATGCACGATCGTGTACAAAATTGTGCACTATTAATAGACACCTTATAATACAATAAAGAAAAGTCCCAAAAAATGCAAAACTGATCTGAGAAAATTCTTCATGTCACTGTGTGTCATTTCATCCGAGTTCTCATTCTAGATTAAAGTGAGTTAATGAAAGGGAGTGCAACACCTACTCATTCACTCTCTAGTGGCAACGTATTGCGTAGAAAAATGTATGGGGACAGTGCCATCTTGTGGTCACTGTATGACCTGATGGGTCAGGGTAAACTGTATTGTTTCCAGCTTCTCCAAGACAGGGAATCATTAAAACAGCAGCACTGAATGGATGTGGATTTTTACTATAAGGAATCTCATTACAGCACTAAAAATATATATGGACATGTCATGGTTGTCATGGTTGATAGTTTGTTAAAAATGACAATGTTTTTACTAGGCCACCAACTATCCCACTTCTGACAAACAGTTGGGGCAGTTGGTTGCCTAGTGGTTAAGGAAACAGCCTTGGGTCCGGTTCGAATCCCCCTATCGCTGAGGTGCCCTGAGCATGGCATCGTCCCCACACACTGATCCTAAGGGTTGGGGGATAAATGCAGAGGTTAATAGATCTTGTCCATTTAAAAGTCGGCTTCCACTTAATCTACATTAATCTGGACAAATATAATAACAACAAAAAAGGCTCATAATGAAGTTTAATTTCAGAGCTGATATCTGGCCATTTTGCATGGTTTTATTGTCAGTGACACAAATCACTTCCGTTCCTACATCACTAGCAATAACATTGTACTGACAAATACAGTGCTTTTAGTCATTGCATGGTTTTGTGTCCATTGTTTCCCCCAGGTGATAAACCTTTAGTGGAACCCTTTAGTGGAACAAGGCATTAAGATGAACAAGGAATTGAAGAAAACAGCAGAGTGGGCTAATCATTTTTCCATGACTGTATATATATATATATATATATATATATTGTCTGCAAACAAAACTCCTCCATCAGCCCAAAGCTACATGATATGTTACAGTACAAAACATGTACATAGTCAGCACTAAATGTTTTTGATCAGCACTAAAAAATGTTCATTTTTGGTGCATGATACATGACAGGAAAACCATGTTTGTAAGTTGCCACTAAACAGGAATGTTTTTCCTCGTCATCCTCTGTCACTGTGAGCATATGGTGAACCAGCTGCACAGCACAGAACAGAAAAGTCTGCCCCAGAGGGTTGTGGGAAGTCCAGTCGTAAACCTAGTCTTGGTGTTTGTTTTTGTCTGCAGCACTTTTACAGCTCTGGTGCTATAAAACCTCAGATCAGTCTGATAATGTCTTATCTGGACATTTAGCTGTCTGAAGCTCTGCACCATTAAAAAGTGAAAGTGAGATAAAGAGAATGAGTGTGTTAAAATAACACCTGTTTTCACGTTTGCTGCTTTTCTCTTTCTTTTTTAACATCCACTGCCCTGACTCAGCTTTCATCTGCAAGGTTAGAACATCATGAAGAAGAAGCTTCAGAAAACTGTAAAGTGCAGCTCATGTGATTACCACACATAACAGGACAGTCAAGGCATCACTCACTATTATTCTTCACCGCTGATTAATCGATTTTAATTTATTTTTAGGACAGCTATGGCATCACTGGCTTGCGCAGTCTCCAATTGGAGTTTGAATGGAGGCTGTTGGTCCTAGAGTAAAACAAATAACATGTTAAAGAGACTAAGGGTTGGACCAGGAATGAAAGCAAACTCCTTGTCGCTGTGACATTGTGATTCACATCACTGCACACAATGAAATCTCACCTCTGTATTTAACCCATCACCAAAGTGAACAGTGGGCAGCTTTAATCACCAGGGGGCAGTGAGTGGGGACGGTGCCATGCTCAGTGGACCTCAGTTGTAAATGAGGAACCCTAAAATAACGGGGCCAAATTACAAAGCTAAACGGACCATATCTGGTCCTCGAACCTTAGTTTTCCCGTGCCGCATTAAGAATTCTGCCTCTAATTTGACAGATTGATGGACATTTCCATACATTGCTGTTGCTGATACAGAGTCATCTGCTATTGTGTCAGTCTGTGCAATAATCTGACGGACTATGACTGTACATTGACAGCCGTCTTAATGTCTCCTCTTGTTTCAGATTCCGACTCCATGCAGAGACAACCCTCACCTCGCCTCCTCACCACTGACCTCCGCAATCTGCAAAGCACCACCTCCTCCACCTTCAACCCCGAGGGAATCTACGTTTGACCTGTCGTCACAGTAACCTCATGTTGTTTTTACCATAACATTAAAAAAAGACCCTTTATTTGTCTAAGAACCTCCTCCACTGATGTCACAACTTTGAACATTGTTGAGAACAAGACAATGGAGGACAGACGTCTTGGTTTTCCAAAAAAAAAAAAAAAGAAAGAAAGTTTGATCTACTTTGCACTGCCTCCTCCATCATCCCCCTGAGCTGATGTTCTGAGAGATGTCAGCATCCATCTGCAAACGGACAATAAACCTGACCACTGTCATCAAACATCAAACGGAGCATAACCCAAACCAGCAGACCTGTTGTCCTCAGCTGCAGCGGCTGAAGACAAACAGCGTGGACACTTTTAGTGATTTCTACCGTTGTACAGAGCTCCGGGACGTCAAACACCTGGAGGGAAGTGAACATATGCATAGACGAAGAGAATCATGCATGAGCATGTGACGTCACACATGTGCTATCACCATAGCCATATCTGATTGCCTTACTCTGGTCAGTTGGTCTGATGTTTGAGGAAAAGAAAAATAAACAAAAAAAAAAAAAGACACAAACTCGAGGTACGGAAGCGACTGAACACTATGCGTCATGTAAATAAGTATTAGCATTAAATCAGGAGATTTAATGGTGATTGATATCAGAGTATATATAAATAGTACATTCAGTTTAGGCTCAATCTATATTTTTTGACACAAATTTTAAATTTCTATTAATTTAACCAGGAAATCTGCCTCATTATTGGAGTAATATCAGTTGTAAAAAAAAAAATAAAGAAAACTACATATATATTAGAAATAATGGATGGGTGAAATGTAAAGAAGCTGCATGTGGATGTGCCTGTATGAATGTGCTGCGTCAGGTGGTTAATGTTAAAGAAGCAACAAAATCATAGGTGGCTTCTCCTCAGTGGTGACCCCTTGAGGTTGCAGAGATTAAATATCCGAAATGAAATACGGCGATTACGAAGAAAAAAAAATCCATAACATATTTTGTAAGCTACCCGTTTACAGTGATGGCAGAAATCCATTCTGAAAACGCTTCCGAGAATTTGCGTAGTACCCGGTTTGACCACTAGGTGGCGACAAAGCATATGCTATCCTAGCTGAAAGTTAACTGTGTGAAAGTTTGGTTCCACACCTACTGGGATCGTTCTTTTTTTCCTCTCTACATGATTACGTTCTGTTTCAAAGGAGCCTCGACGCTGTAGCTGTTAGCGGTGTTTTTTTTTTCCGAGGCGTTTGATTCACTGTGTTCATGAAGCAGGGATGTTTAAACACACACACACACAAACACACACACACACACACACATACACACACACACCATACCTATAACAAATGTATGCTTAATCCTAATCCAATGCTAATCTGTCCATAATTCTAATCCTAACTGATTTGACAAAATCATCTGAACAATGGTGTTTTCCACAAATATATCCTTACAAAAGCCTCTATTCCACACACACAAACACACAGACACACACACACACCCTGTTGTTCACTCTGCCTTTTCCAGCGTCGTACTAACCTGAAGATGTCTCATTTGAACCAAAGCTCGTGTGATCTGTAGCTACAAACCGTAGCTGAATGTATTTTCTTAAATACTGTGTTTCTGTAGGTCAGGTATGTCATGATGTAGCCACAGTGTGAATACCATCGTTAACGTGTACAAATGTGTCCAACCTTAAAGAACCAGTTTGTTTACATGGATTAATAAGCAGCCCACTCTGTAGGGCTCACCACTCAACCACACCATTAGCATGTACTAGGACCCAGGACTGTATTTAGGAAATGGACGTATCCCACTGATATTACCTATATATTGGGGAACCAATAGGGGGCAGCTCTATTACGTATATATAGACCAGCAGTGCCGGAACTAGTGTTGAGGTGGGGCCAGAACACTTTGACTCAGAATTGAAAATGACTCAGAATGAAGAATGTAATGAAGCAAGATTTTTTATTCTTCGTTTATTATTTTAACGTTCTTAGCCCTGCTGCGTGCAGAACCCGTTTTGGAATGGAGGGAATTCCCTGTATCGCTGCTTCTGTCGCCTCAGCAATAGTCTAATCCTAAATCCAAGAATATATCGGGGGGCAGTTGTTGGCCTAGTGGTTAAAATACTAGTGGTTAAGGAAGCAGACTTGGGCCCACAAGGCCCTCGGTTCAAATCCCCCTACTACCAAGTTACTGCTGAGGTGCCCTGACATTTTTTTCCCATGGAGATGACTCAGAGGAAGCAAGGTTTCTGTTCTTAGATAATATAAAACTCAGCCAAAGAGATTTAGATTTAGGAGGGAACCTAGTTCAACTCTAATGAGTGTACCTGCTTTGTGTCCAGATTTTGGGCCAAACAACTTATTTGACCCAAATGATTTTTGGGCAGATTTTCCGAACTTGTTACAACCTCACCTTTTCCAGCCAGACACTGGAACATTTAAGACACATGTGGAACATCCAACAACAGGCACCGATTGTCCCATGTGCGGCCCTAATGTTGGACCATGTGACTTGAAATGTAATTCCATGCAGCGCCTATGCATTTATGTGTATATATATACAGTATATGTGCATATATATACAGTATATGTGCTATGTATATATGTATATGTATATACAGTCATGGAAAAAATGATTAGACCACTCTTTCTTTAATTTCTTGTCCATTTAAAAGTCTGCGTCCACTTAATCTACATTAATCTGGACAAATATAACAACAAAAAAGGCTCATAATGAAGTTTAATTTCAGAGCTGATTTCTGGCCATTTTGCATGGTTTTATTGACAGTGACAAAAATCACTTCTGTTCCTACATCACTACAAATACAGTGCTTTTAGTCATTGCATGGTTTTGTGTTCATTGTTTCCCCCAGGTGATAAACCTTTAGTGGAACAAGGCATTAAGATGAACAAGGAATTGAAGAAATAGCAGAGTGGTCTAATCATTTTTTTCCATGACTGTATATATATATATATTTTTTTTAATGTTCCACCCACATGGGATACAGCCCAGATTGGTTTGGGTCACTAAAGGACTAGCTGCACTGGGTTTTATCATGTGGTATTGATACATGGTCGTGATCTGTAATAGTCTAGTTGCAGGGATATACAGTATTTTAGAATTTTGACATTTTATTTGCTTTAACTCTGATGGTGGTGTCCATTTCTTTCATACAGTCCGTAAGCAGGAAACAGTTGGTAACTTTTGAGTTTCAGTTTTACTTTCTATTTTTTCTATGTGTTTTTCACTCAGATATTTTTACCGTTTCCTGGCTGAGAAACCTCCTGTGTGACTTCGTCATGTCGGGAGATCTCAAAGTTCTGACGTACAGTACGTGTTCCACGGAAGCATGTGTTGCAGGGGAATTGTTGAGAGCCCTGGCCCCGGTGTTTGCATTAACGCAACTGTAAAAATTCACACTTCCTCTCACATGAATAGCATGCCTTACTGAGAAGAAGGAAGAAAAAAAAATCCCTGCTTTAATATCTACATATCACACCAGTCTGTAGGGTATTTTTAAGTAGCCTAAAGTGTGAAATAGCTGGGAGAAGGTGAGAGTTAGATTCCTGCTCAGTGTGTTTGTCTGGACTCTTAATTACTGGCTTTCACGAACGTGATAATTCATCCGAGATTTATCGGGTTTGGTTTGGCCTTTTAGCCTTGGTGACATTTACGCTGATGGAAATATTATTTAAAGAGCAGCTCGGTGTACACAATCAGAAAACACTGGCCAGACCTTCACGTTGTTTCCTGAAAAATAAAAAGATATATTTTCAAATAATAAATCCAAACTTGTTGTTTGGAAACCGTGACAACTGAAATTTAGCCAATGGTTGTCTCTAGGCTCTGTCATCAGTCGTTCAATAACGGTGCATACGACTGACAACATGATGGAGCCATTATGGAAGCAGCCATCGAGTGGCTTTGAAAGCTGCACCAGAAAATCGGAAATGCCACAGCTCAGGGATATTTCCAGACACAGAATTACCCAGACGCAAACGCTCAGAAAGTAATTAAGGATAGGAGGCAGTTTCACACTTCTATCGACAAAAGACAACAAACGTAACCCAGGCAATTATTCGGTACTAAAGGAGATGTAGCTTTATATTAAAAGTTCAAGGTTCCACAGGCTCATGATGAACGTTGAAGCTTTAGCTCGCGCCGGTGTCGAAACTCAGAGGTGAACGTCGGTGTTTGAACGCTGGCACGTTTCCGTTGACTTCCCTGAAAGGCGTCTCAGCACATTAGCATGAAAACACAGCTGCGATGATCGTTTTTATCAAGTTTGGTTTCTGAAAAATTCACATTGTTGTGCACTCCTGGATTTATGAGGTTTATTTGCTACTGAATCGGAATTGTCTTGCTCTATTTTTTTTCTCTCTTGGGTTATGATGCTACAATCGTGTAAAAAAAACAAAAAAAGAAACATGATGAATGATGAATACAAGGCATTTAAGAAATGCACAACTTAATAAACTGCAAAACAGTGGTTATTTCTCCAAAGATGTGCTCATGATATTTATTCTTTTTTTTCCATTTACTCACTGAGTTTAGTAACTAATTACTTTCCATGTTCTATAATTTGTCGTGGCAATGATAGTTAGCTGGACTTTAAAATAAAAATCCCAGGACTCCCCTGTAGTCAGTTAGAACTGAAGAAGCCTCTTGGATGCAGAGGTGAAATGTCTTCAAGGAAACTACTATGTCCAGTTGCTCTTGGAGTAACTAATTTTAGATTGTTCCAAAGTATTTTCCTACCCATAATATTTTCCTACCCGTGACATTGTGATTCACACCACTGCACCAAAGTGAAAAGTGGACAGCATCGTGCGCCCGGGGAGCAGTAAGTGGGGACAGTGTCACGCTCAGTGGACCTGCCAGTCCTTAACCATTAGGCCACCACTGCCCTGAGGTGGGAAAATATTTTTATAGATTTGAGGCACCTATAATATTTTCCTACCCTCTGTTTTAAGGTTGCAGCAAATTTTATATAAATGTTAAACAGCCATAACATCAGTCTAATATCTTTAAAATAGAAGGTAGGAAAATATTATGGGTGTTTAAAGTAGAGTGAAATTAGTGTAAGTAGACTACTTCCACCTGGTGGAGAGTCTCGAGGCTGCAGCCCCTTTAGCCACTTCAGTTAATGTGACTGTTTTTAGTCTAGGCCAGTGCTTCCCAATCTTTTTCTGTTACGCCCCCACTAGCAAGAAGAAAACAATTCGCGCCCCCCATCCCACCACCCACTCTCCGACATAACTATTAATAACAGCATTTGTCTATAAAATAGTTCTAGGTTCACCTCTGCATAACATCGTATCCTTGTTAAGCATGTTCCCTAGGGTCACACACGCCCCACTCAGCATCGCACCGTGCCACCCCAGGGGGGCCCGCCCCACACTTTGAAAACCCCTGGTCTAGGCACCAGTCAGAAGGTAGATTTTCTGTCTATAACCTTTTTCTTGGACCATAGTTCTCCAGATCATCAAAGTGTTAACCAGTGATGTACAATGGTCTGAGTCCCAGTGATTCTGAAGCCACGCTGAAGGTTTTCCACCTTCATGCTGCATCATTGAGAAAAATTGATGAATAATGTGTGACTCCCAGTATCCTTCGCCTCCGGAATCAAAAAAAACCCTGCCTACCTGTCTGAGGTCTGAGGTCTGAGGTCTGCTAATACAGGCTGGAATTCATTGGTGACATTCACTCTACGGGAACTGCTGGATTTATGGAGCGGAATTGTTTGCGGAGTCTTAGAGCAGGGAAAACTACTGCTACTATTACTGCTGCTGCTGCTGCTGCTGCTGCATCTGCTGCTGCATCCTAAGAAGGCCAGAGACGTGCGGGTGACATTTGCAGTTGTCTGAAGGAGAGGAGATAAAAGCAGCGATGACCTTCTCTACATCTAGGAAGGATAAAAACAACTTAATTTTTAATACCATTCTGAATTGCAGGAGCCACTGCAGCCTCTTTTACCGGCACTTCAGCAACTGTCAGGATCAGTCGCCGCTCTCTGTCCCAGCAGCCTTTGAGCAGAGAGACAAGCTTCTGCCAACACTGGGTGGATGAGAAGTTTTTCCTCCACATCCCTGATTTATTCTCAACGTCGGAGAGACATTTTTGGTACTTAGTTGTGGAGAACTTTGGGTGAGGTGGAGGATTGCTGTCTTTCCTCAGCTTCTGTGATTCCTCCAGAACCAGGTCCGTGCGGCCCTGATTGGGCCCCCGACCCTGCTACACCGCCCTGTATCTGAGGGAGTGTGGTGTTAAATACTGTTAGGCGCATCTTTAAAGCTTTTTTTGATTCTTGTCTCCAGGCCCTTCCTGATGTTTATGAGGTGCCATCATCAGATTTAATAGCCCGCTGCTGCTGCTGCTGTTGTTGTTTTTAGCAAGCGTCACTTTTGCTGATGCTTCTTACAGTAGATCTCATTAGGGAATAAAACTCTGCAGTAAGTGACAGCAGCTCTCAGGTTTGCAGGCGGCGGACGAGCCTCCAGCCCAGGGAACGCTGCAGTATTTCCAGTTTGAAAACATTTTCTCTTAAAAAGAATTTATCCCTGGTTTGTGCAATGAATCAGCTTTCCAAAGCAGGCGGGCTCAAAGTCTGGCCCTGGGGCTGTTCATGGTACTCGGAGAGGTTTATGTTGACCTGGATTTGTTTCCTTCAATTAATTATTGATGGCACACCTTTTAGGTAAGACATCATTCTTTTTATACACAGGCCTTTTTACCCTGTTGAAATTCTTCTCCTGTCTTTAAATAATTTAACTTCTATGGCAATTATTGCTTTACAATTAATCATATGAACATAACCCTTTTTAATCCATGCCATGCGTCTGACTGTTGTGTTTTCTTGTCAGTATTATGAGATTTCTAAGATAAATATGGTTAGATATTTGATTTGCCCTCAGTCCTCAGTTACAGCAGTTATGTAGGAAACACAGCCTGTATCACTGTTTATTAATTTATTAATTTATCTTTTTAATGTTATAATAATAACAATGTAATGACTAAAAAACACCACATACGATATCAATAATTATCAGTCCATCTATCTATCTATCTATCTATCTATCTATCCGTGTTAAACTCATCTCTGACACCTGAACATCGGTAGTGCCGGAGCGAAAGAGGG
>JAFBJS010012033.1:112178-123024 GCA_016785265.1 Paraplagusia blochii
AGGAGATTGATGGATGGAGTGAGGGAGGACATGGAGGTAGTTGGAGTCAGAGTAGAAGATACAGAGGACAGGGGGAGATGGAAATTGTTGACTCGCTGCAGCAAAGGGACAAGTTGAGAGGATACAATTTGTCAATGTAATTAATATTACTGTCACAGTGGAGCTCTGACAATAGTCTTATTTATACAATAGGGGGCGCTCCAAAGACACATAATTCTGTTTAACTCCCAGGGATAAATGTTTATAGTCAGTGATGTGGAAAGTAAATATATGTGTTAGATTTGGTATGACGTCCCACAAATACTCTGAAGTATTATCTACAGTCATCAATTTCTTCACTAAAGGGACATTTGTTTGGACAAATATAATGATAAGAATTGATATCTAGACATTTTATTGGTTTTTATGATAGCAAATAAAACTATTTCAGTTCTCCCATCAATACAACAAAACAGTGCTGTCATACAGTATGCAATCTGTGTGTGTATGTATATATATATATGTATATATATATATTTCTTCTGTGCCTAAATGTGTACCTTATTTTTCATTACATAGTCCAGTCCAGGTCAGACCGGTTCAGTCCGGTCTGTTCTGATAAATACTGCATATCATATACTGTAGCTGTTTTCATTATGTCAGACTGATGCAGTTGTTATTCCATCACATGACCATAACAACAGATCTATAGCAGCACAGAGTGTAATGAAATCCCCTGCAGTACTTAAAAAGTATTTCTTTATCTTGTGAACACAAGATACTAACTCACACACTCCAGATATGACTCTGAGATACCATCTCATCAGCTGAAGATTATTTCTTCTGCCCCTGAGCCACAACCAGATCTTAACAGTTGTCAGTCCTTGATAACTTCACACTTGTCAGTTTGTTTTTATTCCAGTTAAAATTAGATTTAAGCCTAAATTACTTTCAGTCTGTTGACGTGAGAGTTAGTTATCTGGTGGTCGCGTCAGTGGTCGCTTTGTTGAACTGATTGAAATTAAATTTAGTCCAGTTTAGTCTCCAGTCTATTTCCAGTGGAATATTGAAGCAGCAGCAGTGAATCTGTCCATGTTGTTGACAGTACTATTTACAATAGGGGGCGCTGCAGAGAGTTGATCAGCCCAAATCTATAAACTTTTCTTTCTTTTTTTCATTAATTTCAGTAAGAATTCCCAAACTTTATTACACATGTTAAATTATATACTTAAAATAACTGTGTTCACAGTGACACAAGATTCAACTACAAAAAAATTGCTTTTTCTTTTAATAAATTTTTTGGTCATTTTCGGCCAAGCAGAGGAGGTTGGTCGAGAGGTATCCCTCGTCCTGTCTTTCTTAGGTTATTGCCTGTTTTCCTGTCTGCTACCCAATGTTATTTGCTGCGTACGTGAAGCTTTTTGCTCCACCTATCAACTCGAATCGCAGCTACCCATTTTTACCACCGGGCGTGTTATAGAGCAGCCAGCAATTGACAGAAGGAGTGAAGGGATCGCTGTCACTGTAACAGCCCTAATATCCAATCTCACCGTCCAGTCCATGAATGATAAATTACCGTTCTTTATTTATTAATTTCGGTGATGCAATAGAAAAACTTGGCGGATGAATCATCACCGCCGTCTCTGAGTGTCTGCCGGCTGACGTTCTCTGCATCACAAGTGAGATTTGCTCATAAAATTCAGCCAAGGGTTACTCTTGTCATGGAAAATCAACCTGTAAACGGCAGCTCGGACACTGTGAAAAACATTTTCAATTTCCAGTCAGTGCTGACATGCTGTCTGAGCTGTCATTGAAAACATGAGGACGATTCTGAGACGGCCTGTTAGGGGGGGAATAAAAAGACAGAATGATGCCGGGACATGTGGGGTGAGCAGGGCCGGCTGTATTACCATCTTGTCTTTTTGGACTTTAATTTTCTCGGGGAGCCATCTTGTTTTACACGTTGCCGATTTTGGCATAAATGACTTTCCATTTCACTGTTGTCTTGTGTCTGGATTCCTTCAGACTCCATCTCGGGACTGAACTGTTTCCCCGCCTGCTCCTTCAACTTCTTCTGCTTCAAATTCATGCAGACATCCACTGCAGGGAGCTGCGGCCCGGTGCTGCTGGTCACTGAAAGGCTCCACTGGAGCGATCTGGGGGTTTAAATGGTTTCTCCAGGAGCAGCGCGGTGGTGTTTGTGGAGGGAGTTACTTTCATTTTCCACAGCTAGGCATCCTGCAGATTATCTGTCCTGGAATCTCACCACCAAGGTGCATACAGCAAAGACTGATTCTTTTTCCCCTGCGCGGTATGTGTGTGTGTGTGCGTGTACGGGCGCGCAGGTGGCGTGCACGCTTCACACCTCCCTTTGTTCTTACACGTCCGTCTTCCAGTCTGTCTTAGGTGTCCCATTATATGCTGCTGTATAATGGAAGTGGATGACAGCCACGTCTGAAGTCAAGAGATGAAAGACATCATTTACAAGCAGAGGTGTCTGCTCTCCCTCTGTGTGCTTTACACACCTGCACACACACACACACACCTACACACCTGCACACACAGAAAGTGTTTTCTCTGTTCAGTGACTACTTTTATTCCCAACCCAGGGGTCTGCAACCTTCAACACCAAAAGAGTCATTTTTTAGCCATTTTTCCACTAAATAGGATTCACCATGAGTCACGAAGAGGGGGTTTAAGGTGTTGATATGAAGACAATATTCCAGTTAACAGTGTCCTGCAGTTGGACTTCACAATTTTAAGAAATCACAAAAGGAAACCAATGAGAGGGATTATGTTTTTTTACCAAGGCCAATAGTGATGCTCTGTTGTTTTGCTATTTTAATGAACATTTGTGATGCAACTAAAAGTTCCACATGTGGCATGGGAGTAGACACTGGCTTATCCATTTTTAACCCTTATTTAGAGGGGAGGTGATAAAAGGCCACCGCCTGTCTTGCTTGGCTTATTATACAATTGATATTATATAATCCCATCGCTTAAGTCATTCCTCTTCATCTGCTTGTCCTTGACCACCCTGTGGGTGGTGATGGTGCTATGTTCAGAGCACCTCAATGGCAACCTGGCAGCTGGTGGATTTGAACCTGAAGCCTTGCAGACCCAAGTCTGCTTCGTTTTTCACTAGGTCACTACTGCTTAGTGTTGATTTTTTTTTAACCTGAAATATTGTATCTATCCGTGTCCACACGTCCACTGTAATGCACCAACCAGATATATTTTTATATATATATATATATATACCCCCTCAAAAAATAATTGTATATATTTCTATACTGAAGCAAGTCCACACTGAAAAAAAATTGATTTTTATTCTGTTTGTCCGCTAACGTAACATAGCCGTTTTGTAAGAATTCTAGAACTTTTTGCCGTTTTGACATGTTGACAGTGGGCTGTTGCTAGACAAAGTCATGTGGACAAAAATTGTACACTGTTAAAGTCTGACTTTGGGAACCACCATTTTGGCCACCACTGTATGTATTTCATTGTAATGGTTTTATTTTATTATATTTTCATGCTCTGGTAACATCCACTGACTGCCTGTCCATCCAGGGAGTGGATCCCTCTCCTGTGGTTCTCCCTAAGGTTTCTACTGGTTTTCCTTTCCTTGTTAAAAGGTTTTTTTTCCCCCTGTAGTTTTTCCTTACCCTGGCTGAGGGTCTAAGGACAGAGGATGTTACCGACCTTGTAAAGCCCTATGTGACAAATCTGAGCTACATCTTTAACATTTTATTGATTGATTGATTTTTGCTGTTAGGTGGTAATCAACTTGCGGCTTGTGGTCCAAATCTGGTCCACTGAGTGCCCTCTATCTGGCCTCTGACCAGACTCGAATATTGTGTTGCTCCTATTACATAAACCACAGGTAAATGTCAGAATTCCTTTACTTTTGGAATGAAACAAATGTATAGATACAAACATTAAACACATATTGATGCTAGACCAACTCTCACAGTGGGTTCTTCCAGTCTTTGGCAGCAGCAGCAGCAGCAGCAGCAGCAGCAGCAGCAGCTCTGTGCAGCACTATAGTTCCATAAGGACACTCAGCGACAGTGACACAATAAGCAGCTCCTTCCTTTGTTTCAGCTGCAGCACCTCAGAACCTTTTTTTCCTTTTCTTCCAATTACAAGAGACACAACCTACTGTGTCTGATTTACCCTCACCCCGCCCTCCCCCCGACCCACGCTCCCAAGATCTCGTTGCGTAGCTGCATCCAACACCATACCCTGTGGCTCACACGAGCGCCACAAGGGGTTAGAGAACAACCTGCACCGGCGTCAACCCTCTGCACCTTGTCTTGATGCCCTTGAGCAGTAATTGGTTGAATCCCTCCAGAATCTGTCTTGAGGGCACAAAAATCCATGGCTCCCCAATCAGCCAGCTGTCAATCATTCTGCCAACTAAACTAAAGCCAGGGATAACTAACAGGCTGAGATTGGAATTTAGAGTTAGAGAAGACATAAATCTCTCCGACAAGTTTGTGCTTGGCCAGGTAGCACTTCTTTATAGGCAGTGCTAACACCAAATTGGATGATAGGGAGGCTGCCAACATGGCAGTCAGGGGGAAGACACACAATCTGGGCTTCATTCACAGAGAAGGATGCACAATTTTCTTTCTCCAAATGCATTAAGACAGTCGTGTCCAAACTTTTTCTTAGAAAATCTATATTGCAGTTATGCCTAGAGGCAAACTGCTAGTACTCTGATACTTCTACTACTTCTTTCGGCTTATCCCGTTTTTCAGGGTTTGCCACAGCGAGTCAACAATTTCCATCTCACCCTGTCCTCCGCATCCTCAACTACAACTCCAACCACCTCCATGTCCTCCCTCAACGCATCCATAAATCTCCTCTTTGGCCTTCCTCTTGGTACCTGGTAGCTCCATGTCTAGCATTCTTCTCCAATGTCCAAACCATCTTAATCTGTACTCTGATACTTCAATATTCATAAATACTACAAACATAGACATCACTTTCTCTGAAATTTTTCTGGACTATAAGTCGCTCCAGTGTATAAGTTGTACCAGTGCCCTCTAGTGTAAAATGAGAAACATGCAGATTTTCCAGTGGTGCAGATGTGGCTGCAATTGCGAAAATAATGAACATGTACATTTACATTTTTACAGAAATTTTTTACAGATGCTGGTACATGAATCGAAAGTGCCATCTTTTGGAAGTCAGTGTGAGAATAGCAATCACATAAAATTCAATATTTAATGTATGAGTCGTGTGGCAGTGGTGGCCTAGCCTGAACTAAGCTGCTCTGCTCATAGCACTGTCCCGACCCACAAAACCTCCAGTGGACTCACCACCCACAGGAAGACTAACAGTATGGAGTAGTGTGATTTGGGTGCCAGTCCTGGAGACTGTTTTTAGTGCTCTTGGTTGTCATGACCAGTACGCCTGGAACTCATGTGTCACAAGAGGACAACCAAGTCAAAGTGATTTATCTTCACACAACTGCTTGTAGTCTGGACGTGGTGATTAAAACAATTACCTGCTTTTGTCTGTTGAATATTGTTGCTGTAGAAGCATGGGAAAGAGGGAATAGGTGAGATGGAGGAAGCTGACCAAGATTGGCGACCTCTACAGGTGGAAGGAGGAAGAAAAAAAAAACATTGTTTAATATTAATATTATTCAGTCTGAAAACATTAACATTTTTTATTTTATGTGTTTGTTAAGGAAAACAAATGGAATTCCAGAAAAAAACCTCACCTCAACAAAATTGACAAATTTGCTTCTCTTCAACTAAGGTCTCTTTACAATTACTGACCTCAGCAATTCTTTACTTTGGGGCTCATAATATTCAAGGATGATTCTGTATTATTTAAGTTGAGTTGATAACAGCTAAAAATGAGCCAAAACTTATTGCTTCCAAAGTTTAGAGTTAGGGTCAAAGCTATAAGTCAGAACAGAAAAATTCCGATTTGCCAGAAAATGATTCAGAAAAGTCTTTATAATTATAGAAACATATAACTCAACATGAATCACTCAACACATCACAATCCAATACTCATCTCCACATCAGCGCTGGAGCAATGCCCTGTATTTAATATATGAATATAAATTGTTTTTCAATACAATATTAACTTTGACATTTTCGAGATAATACCAAACGCAATGCAGTATATTGTTATTTATGGATTTCCACAGCCATAGACTTTATGTTGGCGAGGTGTCCGAACCTTTTTCCTTTTTTTCTAGAGGGAACAGATACTGAATAATGCAAAAAGAGCTGAGCTCTGGCTCCTGCTCCCAGATACATGAGACAAAATAATAAATCACATATTAAAGCAATGGATATTAACAAGTCCATGTTGGACAACTGATATTTCTTTCAAACTGTTAACGTAGAAGAATAAAGGCCAGTCAGTATGGCTGTCAAAACAAAAGGATTTATCAATATCAGTGGTGCCCAAGCCTTGGGTCACGGACCGGCACAATCCATGGTTCAGATGGAACTGGGCGATACAGAAACATTCCATTACTTGGATTTTTTCTGTTTATTTGTCACAATAAACAAACTTATATTTTTAATGCAGAGTAAAAGAGCCAGACAGGAGACAGAATAAAACGCCATGTTTTTTTTAAATAAAAAGAATGCTGCATTTACAATTCCAGGAGTCGTAAAGGAAATATAGATTTATTGCAACCAGTTGTTTCCATGCACCAAGCTGTGCTGCATTGTACACATCAATGAAACAATGCTCACTTGGAAAACAAGTTTCTGCATTAACGAGCTGAGTCAAAGTTGCTTAAAATCAAATTATATTAATAAAATACCAGTTTTTCTTCTTGTCACATCATTTTACTGTCAGGTCGTATTTATGCACCACATTTAAACAGATAGTTAGGTTTCTATTCACACTTAAATCACCCTGGATGTGAATGCAAATGTGAATGGTTGTAGTCTCTGTTTGTAGAGCTTGGAAAAATGACCGCCAAATGTCAGCAGAAAATGAATGTGAATAAGAACCTGTCAAAAAACAACCTGTTTGTTATTGCAGGGTTATTTTTTCGACACCGTTTGAGAAAATATTGATCAACAACAGGCTTTTAGAGCCTTTAAAAATCCACTGCAACAACAATGTGGTCAATAATTGTAGTTTTTTGCATGTACATCTGTGTTAATGCTGGTGTTTTTCAAAGTTTGCATTTGTTAAAAGCAGTTTTTCTTAACAAAAAAGTAGTCAGTTTTGTTTTTTCTTCTCATTGTCTGCACCATAGGGAATGCAAAATCATCCACTGTGTTGTGTGCTATAAGAATGTTAAAAGGCTCCAAAGTGGTAGCACAATATCAGCCTCTTTATTGCTGCTTCCCAGTGCAGCAATAAAGAGCGTTTTATTTGCTCTTGCTGGTCAGGGTGTGAATTCATCTTGCATTTCCTTGAGGACAGAGTATAAAGCCGCTCCAGAGAAAGCCTTCTGTGAGCCGTTCAGGATCCGCTCTCCTGCCTTCCATCCTCACCCACCCCCAGCATCCTCCCTGCAGAAGTGTCCCTTTAATAATGCCTCGGAATCTTTGCCGGGGTCACAGCCCTGCCCCGAGGGGTGGCGGTAGGCTTGGCAGTAACACTACAGATCGGGGAATCGATGGAGAACTAGAAAACTCACGTGCCGCAAAGCTAGGGCTGGTTGATCTTAGAGGAAGCATGGTTGTGGGTGGCCCCCCCCGCAGTGGCTGGTTAATACAATAAAAACGATGGCATCCGGGATTTCATAGAAAGACGTGTGACGTCGGAAATGGATGTTTCATTTGGCATATTCTTCCTCCCTCACATTTGAGAAGTTCCTACGAGGAATAAACTGGAGTTTACCACCACCAGAGAGAAGTATTTGTTGTAGTACCTTTTTATTATTCAACTATTCAGTATGTATCAGTAGTGTTATATAATTCATGTAAGGACTCCCAACAGTGTATTCCCCAGACTCTTTTGTTCCCTGAGAGTCTAGTGGTTCAGTGTGGTTTATTTGCTCTGTGTCTAAAAATATGACTACAGTCTGTGGAGCTGTTTAGTAATGACACTGCAAACCAGGTACAATTCAATGTAGAATTTACAGCAATTTAGCTCTGGACTGGTAAACAATACCTCAGTGTTTCCAGAAGAGGGCGTTAAAGAGACTCGTTATAGGCACGGGTTTAAAATTTGAGCGCCATAGCACTAGTTGACATATTAAAAATATTATATTATTTTAAGCTTTTTAAGGCTATCTATTGTCTTGGGCTACACCTGAGCGCTCCTTGCTCTCTACTGCCTCTAGGGGGAATTATGCATAGCAGACTATAATGTATAGTGTGGTGGAGAATTGGATATTATAATTCTCCACCACAATAGGACAAACTGGTTGAATTGACAGTCTTGCAAAACTTAAATGGCGCACAGATGAATTGTACGGACATACACTGATCCTCTCTGCCATGTCATTACGACTGCAATGCATGATGGGCTATTTTGGTGGAGTTATGACCATTGGATGTAAAATAGATTTAAGGAGGACTTGTTTGGATACAGGGAGCACCACTACTTCTATTCATGAAACATTCGGACACCACCAAAAAATGGTGGTCCACCTTCACCAGGGAAGTGGTGGCCTAGTGGGTAAGGAATGAGGACTTGAGTCTGAAAGGTTTCAGATTCAAATCTACCATATGCCAGGTTATCACTACACTGCTCCCTGGGTGCTGAAAGCTGCCCACTGTTCATTTTTGTAAGCAGCCTTAAGATGGTTGAATGCAGAGGTCACATTAATTTGTGTGCAAGTTTGCTTTCCTTTCCTTCCAGATTTGACTCACTTGACATTTCATTCTGGCCCAACTTTTTCAACTATTATCTTGTCATTTATCTTTCTTCAAACAAATCCTCCAACTCTCTCCTCATGACCCAACAACCGTGTCCAATTTTAGAAAGCAACGTTTACCAACCTTCAGCTCTATGGTGCTGGATGCCCTCACAGTCTGTAGCCAGTGTGTACCACATAGAATGCATTTACATTTGGCAGAGGGTTTTATTTGAAGCCACTTGCAGAGGAGGATTAACATTATCAAGCACATGGTTCCTCTGGGAATCAAACCCAAGACTCTCTGCAGCTGTGTTTACAGCTAGGCTATGGAACCACTGCTTTAAAGGATTTGACTTCACACTCTGAGCAATAGAAGAGATCTTTTTCCTTAGAGCCAGAAAGTCTCAGGTTCGCTGCTCAACCTCTGGTCTTCTTGGATGGACTTTCTATGTTCTCTCCCAAGTGGACGTGGTCTCTCAGCCATCAATTTGGTTTTTCTGCATCCGTCTAAAAGCGTCTTGGTTTATAGTTCACTCTAAGCAGAGTCTTCAAAGGTGTGAAAGTGTATGTATATTTTGTTGCCAGTTGTATTGATTGGATGGATTGATGCTTCTTTGTGACTCTGTGATTATTTGATTGATGAGTGAAGGAATTATTTTTATGAAGCAATAGTTGTAAATATGGACTGATTCTGTCCCCACCCTGCAGCTTTGTTTGTCCCTTCTCCATCGTCTCTCTCACCTTTTCTTAACTTTTTAAACTTGACTCGAATCGTGTTCCCTCTGCCTTCAGACCAGATCGTTCGTCTCAGGTTGAGTACCACCAGCGTCGAATAAAAACTCTCTGTTTTCTTCTTTTTTCGTTCGATGCCGCTTCACAGCATCCACCACTGGCACAGCGCGCATTGAAATTCAGATTCATCAACACCATCCCATAATTCTTCTCTGCTCTGGTGGGAGCGTCGCCACAAAGCACAAGTGGCCATCTCGTTATTTGATGAGCATGATAATTATTTCAGCCATATGCCAGGGCTTTGAAGCACCTGATCTGAACCCAGCAGCAGACAGAGATGGAGTCCAGCTGAAAACAGTTTGCTCCCGACACGATGTCTTTAGCAACGTTTTCTTTATTCATTATTTGCCCTTTTATCTCTCGCCGCTTCGCTGTTTTTAATCTCCCCGTCTCATTTCGGCCATTCCTTTAACAACTCTCCATCTCCATCCTTCTTTCTCACACACACACACACACACACACACACACAAACACACTCTTTCTCTATCGTCCCCAACCCCCACCCCGTGTAGCCCCCTTTGCTTGATTATGTGGAGCCAGAGTCGGGGAGAGTGTCACTATGGAAACAGGGGCAGATGCAGTGAAGGGCTATCTCTGAGAAAGAGGAAGAGAGAAGTCGAGAAATAGAATACTTGGAACTGACCACTGTGTTTTTTTTGTCTCTTTTGACACAAATCCTGTCAAAAGGTTGTTGAGAAAAAATTGACACATTTTACTACTCAGTGATGAAAACACAGATTTGACAATACCTTCCACCCCAACCCCTGTGGTATGTCTGCAAAACATGCACACAAACCAAACTCTCCTTCTAATTCCAATAGTCCTCAGATGGATCTGGTACAGTACTACAGAGTAACCCTTCTACCTGCTGCTAAATGTTTGCCTGTCTGTTATGATGTCCTGCCTATGTTTGGTCACTTAAATCCTCATCTTCAGGATTCTGAACATTTTTACTTCAGATCAATGGGCAAAATAGTTGACTCTTGGGCCACATTTGGTCAGAAACAGTTAGACGGAGCATTTGTGTGACATGAGATAAATGGCAGGTAAAAGTTCTTCTCCTTTCAGCTTGTCCCTTTTTCAAGGGTTGCCACAGCAAGTCAACATTTTCAATCTCCACCTCTCCTCTCCTCTTACTCCTACACTAACTCCAGCTCCCTCACTGCATCATCAATCTCCTCTTTGTCTCCTACCTGGTAGCTCCATCTCTAGGATCATTCTTCTCCCAATGTATCCACTGTCCCTCCTCTGAACATGTCCAAACCATCTCAATCT